>VYZU01007836.1:0-20869 GCA_013401355.1 Ceyx cyanopectus
ATCGTTCCAATTTTAGTATATGTCCTGGTCCCTTAGAAGAGAAAATAGACTTATTTTCACTTGGAAGAGTACAAAATGGATCATTCCAATTCTCGGTAAATTATTGTTATCATTAATCATTATTTTCTATGTGGTTTTGTTTTTGTTTTTCCATTTGTTGTCTTCTTGAGTCTCTGACAAAAATACCTTTCCAGTCATTAGTGAAGGCATGGAAGGAAGATGGGCTTTTATTTCTGTTCTCAGTTTCATAGTTAGTTTTAAATAGAGAACTACCAAACCTCATTGGATTTCACCCAGAGCCTTTGATGATACTCCTGGTCTCATTCTGGGTCCCACATCCCAGTGAGGTGCAGTGCAAACCTCCCTCCCCTAAGACTTGGCCCTTAATCTTTCTTCCTGTATTTCAATATGCAGTGTTTTCTCTACATATGCATTAATTTTTTTTTTTAAAGAATATACTGTATTTTGGGAGGACCTTTGTTGTGGTTTTCAGTTCTGTATCTACTGGGATTGGTCAATCCTATGCTCTGTGCTATCACTTGAAACTGCTGGGAATGGGAAATTAGTAATGCCAAGTGGTTTGTTTCCGTAATTGATTTGCATTGTCACATAAATGAACGAGTTTGTTCTCAGAGCTGTACAAAGGAGCTACTTTGATATGACAGTTTCTGAAGCAATGCACTTTTCCTTTGATGCCTCAGGTCTGGACTGTTGTTTGCAAACACATAGTTAAAGCACTGCAGAGAAAACCTTCTAGATGAGACTCAGGCATAACTATGTGATGTAATGGGACAACTGTAATATAAAATCCATGTCTGTCTCAGTCTGCAGAGAGCTTGAGACAGCAGCTGCCAGTGTTGCGGCTTCCCACTCGCCTCAGTGGAACCTCATTCACGCTTCACTATGGGATGGAAAATTCAAATTTTCAAATTTTGTGGTGGCAATTTGTCTGAAGTTCAGCAAATGGCAATGTGTTTCATGATGACTTTTGTTCTCAGGACACTTTCCTCCTTGTGCTTAAAATTTTCTTCAGAATGTTATTTTTAGAGAGTATTCTCATAGAAACCAGACTTATTGCAGATTTATGTTATATTCAGTGACTACTGATAAAGGTTTTTAATTAGAATATAATGATTAGGTATGTGAGGCTCTGATTTGGGATGTGAGAAGCCTCGATCTACCGCGGATTTCATCACAGACCTGTTATTTACTTCTTTCTTAATTGTGCCTATTTCTACTCTTCTTTTCATCTGCCTTGTTTCTCAAAGACTGTAAATGTTTTATGGAATGGGATTTTTTTTCTACTGAAGTGTGGAGAGCAAACACAATGCAAACCTGATCTCACCAAGGGACTTCAGTCATTGCCATGTAACAATTATAATACTCGTGATTAATAATACGTTCCCTATGAGCAACCTAAAGCCCAGTTTTGAAAGTTAAAGCAGTTAGCAATTTCTGAGAAAATTCATATCTTAAAAAGAACCCCAAAACCAACAAAACAGAACAAATGGATTTNAAAGCACACACACCCCACCACCCAAAAAAAAAAGACTGTCTGTTCTACATTTGTCCATGCTTTTGCTGCCTCGTAGTAATAACATGGAAAGCTATGTCATTTTCAGCCTTTCTTAGTGTCTTAATTATGTGCAAACCAAAATTAATGATCCAGCATGTGAAAGAAGTCAGCAGTTTTTGGATATTTCTGTATGTACATTTCACAGATTCTGACTGAGGTTAGGAAGCTACTGTATCACAAATTAATCTCATTCTGGAGGAGATGTCTAAGAAAATTAGGTGATTACTCTCTGAGAGGGCCTATTTCTCTCTGATGTCTGTAGCAGCAGTGTGGGCAACTAGCTCAGGTGAATTGCCTGCTGTTGGGCGAGACGAATACCCTTGTGATGAGAGACTCCAACCTGAATGCTGAGGATAGATAAAGGAATCTGCCTCCATGTCTCTCAGGACAGTCTCTTTCTGCAGGAGCATCCAAAGTTAGAAGTTTTCTTGTATTGCAAGGAAGTTAGATACTGTGGTTCTAAAGAAAGGAATTTAAAATATTTCAGAGATTCTGACTTTGTCTCAATGACTGTGGCATTCTGGGTGAGGCAGGTAATTATACTTGGAATTTTTTTATTATTATAATTACCCCTTTTTCTTATCTGGATATGGTCAGTTTTCTGAAACACTGGTAGAACCCTTATAAACCTTTTATAAAACAACAAATTTGTTTTGACAACAAATATTACAGAAAGGATAAGCCTGAATATAACTTGTCTAGAGGGCTGAGGCTTTGCAGAAAATATATAATTTCTCCTTGTCCTGGTTTAACCCCAGCCAGCAGCTCAGCTCCACCCAGCCACTTGCTCACTCACTCCCCTCACCACCCCCTGGTGGAATGGGGGAGAGAATTGGAAGGGTAAAAGTGAGAAAACTTGTGGGTGGAGATAAAATCATTTTAATAGGTAAAGAGAAAGCCATGTATGGTTTTGCATGGGGACCAATGCAAAACCAGATTGTTTGTCCCAAGGCAAACCCTTATTTTAAACATTTGCTGTTACCTATTTGCAGAAAGAATGAGCATTTAAAAGATCAGCTGTAAATCACTGACACATTTTGGTTTAACTTGGTCTGATAACAATCCACACCTGCCTACAATTGTCCATTTCTCATCTGAGCTGTGATTTGAGTCATGTGAGGATCTGAGGAGCCATTCACTGTGTAGGTGTGAGGTTCACAACACTGCATTACAACTGCATCAGGTCAAGGTTTAATTTTGACTGTATGGCAAATCTTATTGTTCCATTGCGTTTCACACCCTGTCTTTGCATTTAGGACAGATGAAGATGTGAATGAGAAGACTAACATCCTTGGTGGCATTCATGACTGTCCTAGGAGGTCAGGTGGTCTGTCTTCAGCTGCCAGCCATCAAATGATATTCAGTATAGAGGTAGGTACCTCTGAGATGTTGCAAGGAGAAACATGGAGGAACTATGTCTTTTTACTGTGATCTGGTGAACAGCTAACCCCACACAATAAGGTATGTTTAATTGCCCTCTGAGGGCAGGAATCACACATGGACATATCTCCCACAGTACTGTAGCCATTGCTCCATATTTATTAATCATAAAAAAAAAAACCACTGATGAGAGTTGGCCCTACTAGATAAACTGAACTTTTCATAAGTTGAAGTTGCAATATTGATCTGAGGATGATGGATGGTGCTTGATGTGCAACCTGAGCAGGCTGGGAGGCAGGGGAGGTTGTAGCAGGTGAAAGAGGACCTAGATAAGGCTGGAGTGAGAAAGTCTCAGACAAGAGTTCCGATAAAACAAAGATAAGGATGAAATGTCTTATGTAAGCCATCTTCTCATGATACTAAATAAGATAAAGACCTTGCAATGAGTATGGTGACCTTAGTTGAAGTCATTCGGAGTTTTATGTTGTTCCATTTTACCCAAATATGTGTGACTTACCTTTGATGTTAAAGGCCACTAGATTAAAGATGCAACTGTACTTGGATTCAATAAATTTCTCCAAGTTGTTGTCTTTAAACCTGTGGTTGTTCTTTGGACAACTCAGTGGACTGGGACCTGTCAACTCTGTTGACATTTCAGTGCTTGGTACCTTGACACTGACTTGACAACACTACCACAAGCAGAGCAACAACTCCTGCGGCTGTCAGTGTTGGTCACCGGCCACTAAGGCAAGAGACATTAATGGTTATGGCAAATCACAGATGCAATTCACTATGGGCTCAAAGAATGAAGGGAAAGTTTCAGCATGGGATAATCTGACCTCAGATAGATTTGCTTTGATTGCCTTAATGGATTTTCTATGTTTTGAGCAAAAATGATGTTTTGCCATTGGGAAAACTCTTGGAGAATGTCTGATCAGCACTACTCACAAGGAAGCTTCTTCGTTTAATCAAATATTTGTCAAGCACACTTCACACATCTCTCACAGCAATTAAAAGAGCCATTTTCCTGAAGTAAGGAAGGCGTTTGGTTAGATGTTATTTTAAATATAAAATATGACATGTTTTGTCAAGAGTATCTTTGAAATGACAGTCTTGCTTTGTGCTCTGATTTTCTCTCTGTGACTGACTGGTTTAAAATGAAATTACTTTTAGGGCAATAATTTCACATGTTTTTAATTAGTTTTCTATTTGTCTCCAATATTTTACTTGAGGAAAAATCCCCCCAAAAAGTCTTTTTTTTTTTTTTCCTGTGAAAGGGCTACATATCAAAATTCAGACACCACATCGGAAAGGTGGAGTACATTTATGACCTTGTGTGATTAGTGATCTCTGAATCTAATCTTAAGGTACTTTAATGGACTATAATTATCTACAGTGTATAGTTACTGCCTTTCCCGAGATTGATTTAAAATTGCCTCAGGAGGCAAGTGCTGTGTAATTATCTGATAAGAACTAAACTTGATACTCTGACTGGAAACTTTTGGAAACACAAAAATAAATATAGTTCAGGACAAAACTTACTGCTGGCCAGCTTCAGAAATGAAATCTGTTCTCGCAGGCTGTCTCTGCAGTGACAGATAAAGAAGAAAAGGGGAAAAGCTTGCAACCGTTTCCAAGATATCAGCCTAATTTAACAAACTTAGTGGAAGGTGGGCTTGCCCTCTGCCAGATGTTCTTACAGAATCATAAGCAGAAGAGAGGAAGGTGAAGGACAGATGCATGTGAACTCCTCTTACCCAGATACTAGACAATAGGTTTTATAACAAAATAAACCAGGTACTTGGGAGAATGTGTTTATGGAAATTGGGAACTGCAGTAAGGTGCTGCAAACATTCAGCAAGTTGTCCCCTGACTCTGGGAGTACATGGTCTCTGCTAACATCAGAGTTTCCAAAAGAAGACAACCCTGATTGCAATGTAATGTTCTTGCTGAAGTTGATGACACAGCTAAAACCAATGCCATTTCAGAGCTTCACCAAATTCATCACTTTTTAGTCTTTAACATATGGTGCTGGCAGCACTGCTGAGTGTAGCGTGTTTTAGGAAAATTAGAACACTCAGTTGCTTCCAGAAACAGTTTTTAAAAATTCACCTTTCCTTGCACTTTTCCTAGTATTTCAAAAGTTTCTTTTTTCCTTTTGACCTATCACAACAGTCAGAGATTTGAGGATGACAGAGCTGAGCCCTGGCTGCCCAGAGAGGTTGAGGAGTTTCCTTTTCTGGAGAGATTCCAAACCTGCCTGGACAATGTGATCCTGGGCCCTTTGCTCTGGGTGACCCTGCTGGAGCAGGGGGGATTGGACCAGATGATCTTCTCCAGAGGCCCCTTCCAACCTCCATCATGAAGGGATTCTGTGATACCTTGAGAAGTTCACTGTCAGAGGTAGAATGGGATGTTAGACCATCTTTATGTATTGACTGCAGAGGTTTAGGAGTTTGTGTTAAATTAAGATGTCGTCTCAAGAAATAATTGATTTTGTTATTATGTAAGAATATTAATATACATAGATCCCAGCTGTGTTGGGACAAAGAAGGCTTCAGAGTGAACTATGTAATGCTGAGTTCTTGACATGCTTTTTCCTTTAATTTTGCTGCTAGCCTGGCTTGGTTGCAGGTGAATTGCTGTGTTCAGAAAAATAAGGTGTGCTGCTGAGCTGCAGAATGGGACAAGCTTTTCCATGTTCAACCCTAGCCATGTCTCTTTGTCCAAAAGGCATTGACAAGAGTTTGTGGCAACAGTGCAGTGCTGAGGACAGATGTGCTGTGCCTCAAAGCATTCAGGAGCTGACAGAACTTGACTTAGGGCAGGGACCCTGTGCACATCCAAGTCTGTGGGTAAAGATGAGAGATACAGTAAGAGACCACATGGAACCAGGAATTATGGAAATTTCTTTTAACTAAAAGCATGATTTCTTTCAGAGCACCTTTCCACTCATGTTAGGTGTCAGCAATTTTATCTGCTGGGTTATCTAAATAGATAAAGACCAAAATGAATAAAATCTCTCTACAAATCATGGAATTTAAGAAAACATAGTATTTTCAGGTTCAGAGCTGTGGACAGCCCATCTCAGCTTCCCGACTCTGAGTGATAACAGCACATGATGCACTGAAGAATGATGTCATATTATCCTCTGGCAAAAGGGAGGCCTTCTTTAGGCTGAATGACATGTTGATTATCTCCTGGAGTCTTCAAAAATTGTCAGTGATAATTTTCTAACACACAACCTGTTGTATCTTCCACAGTGTAGCTCAATTTCGGAGCTTTTTATGAGGAATGAAGGTAAATCTATCTGTGAAATGGATGTTGTTGCATCATAGAATCACAAAATAATAGAATACCAGGCTGTAAGGAACCTTAAGGATCCTCTAGTCCAACCTTTTAAGGTAAACTACAAATACATACAGCTTAAATGAGCTGGCCCAGCACCCTGTCAAGCTGAGTCTTAAAACTCTCCAATGTAGTGGAATCCACCATTTCCCCTGGAAGATTATTCCAATTTCTAATTGTTCTCAAGGTGAAGCATTTTCTTTTGGAGTCTGATTGGAATATCCCCAGGATCAACTTGCACCCATTATCTGCTGTATTTTCCACATGACTGCTTGCAAAAAAGGGAGTCTCCATCTTCTCAGTAGCCACATTTTATATTCTGGGACATGAAAATAAGGTCTCCCCTAAGCCTTCTCTCCTCATGGCTGAACCAACCCAGTTTTTACAGCCTTTCTTCAAATAGCAGATTTTCCAGTCCTCTGATCACCCTTGTGGCCCTTCTTTGGACCATCTCCAGCCTGTCTACATCTTTTCCTGTGTTGTGGGGACCAAAACTGAACACATTATTCAAGGTGTGGTCTGACCACCACATAGTAGAGTGGGATAATGACTTATTTATCTCTGCTGATGATGCCCCTATTAATGCAACCCAGCATCCTGTTGGGTTTCTTTCTTTGCTACTGCAACACACTATTGGTTGATAAGAATCACTGACTGCGGCTAGATTATAGTCGATGAAAGAAGTTCATACATACATAATGATTCAAAAAGGCAAATTCCTTACATTAAAACAAGTTAAAAGATAAAAATCAGTTGAAAGGAAAATTTGGAAGAGGAAAATGTGAATGGCATTTGGAGCTTGGATGGCCTTCCTACTGAAATGCCACAATTCAGTAACTGGGGAAAAGGGTGGAAGATAAAAAAACCCACAACAGACAACTTCTATCCTGAAGTCCTAGTTCAGTGAAGAAGTGAAGCAAAAAACTAAAAATAAAAAGAAGAAAAAGCAACTCAGAAAGGGACAAAAATGGAAATAAGCTGGCAGTATGATACAGGATCTAAAAATACTGAGAAAGAATGACACCTAGCAGAAGAATTTTCCTATGTAGCTTTGGAAGAAGAAAATTTTGCAGTGTTACGTACCCACTGGTAGATGCAGATGATAAAATCTCTAATAGTGATTCAAAAATGGCAATGCAATTAAATATTTAAAAAGAACAACCCTCCACATCAAAGCCCACATGTTATCCGAATATTTCCAGCTTGATTAGCATAACATCAATTGTGGATCTAATATGGTATTCAATTAATATGGAATGAGAGGACGGGAATAGAATGAACACTAGAGAGTATGGTTTACAGAAATAGTCTCTTGCCAAGAAAGTCTTGTTTAATCATCATGAGATTGCAAATTTAGGTGGTAAAGGAAGGGGTGAGAGCTTGATATGCATAGTCCAATAGACTTCTGTCAGGCATTTAACCTAGCTTGCATTACATTCCATAAAAGAAATAATGATACTGTATCAGGGAAGCTCACATTAATTGGATTTAAAACTGACTGACACAGCTGAAGATGTAGTTACTGTAAAATATCCATCCTATTTATTTATTTATTTATTCTCCATAACTGGGGTCTGCATGGATTAGGAGTAGGCAGAAGCTATTCAGTATTTTCATCTAAAAGTAGTGCAAACTCATTGCAGATAAAAATGTAGAGATGATAGAGGACTGATGAAGTGGTAAATAATGAGGAGGCTTGAGAATGATCTAGATAGCTTGACAAGTCAGCCTACTCAAAATGAGTTTGTTTTAATATTGTCAAAGTTAAGATCAGGCAAGGTATATCTATCTATATATTTTTAATAACAATTGCTGTCACTGAAAAAAAAACAAACCAGACAGTGTTCAGGGGTGTAAACCCTTCCTAAGGTCTTAAGGAGTGAAAAGTGAACCTGTGAACCAGATTCCCTTCAGATCGGTGAACACCATTTAAAAATCAAACAACCCAAAACAAAACACAATGAACATACACACACAGACAAAAAAGCCAACCCCAGACCTTAAAAAATCAGAAGTAATAATTCAAGGCTTCTCATCAAGCTCAAGTGAATTTTAAGCTTTGCCATAATGATGAAATAGATTCCTGTCAAAGGGTAGGTGAAGAGCTGGGATTGATACAAGGGTGCTTTAGGGGACTAGAAGGGACCACAGGACCTCTGTGAAGGGCCTTTTAGTAGCAGGTGGTGTGGGATGCTTAGTGGCATTTTGTTGAGGCATTTGGAGACAAGACAGTGATGACAAGGTGTTGGGGGGGTTGGTCTCTGGGCTCCAGATTGCAGAGTGCCTGGACAAGGTTCCAGGCACGTTGTCAGCTCAGGAATGACACGGCCGTTTCAAAGGGGTCAGCAGCTGAGAGTGTTCAGTCCAGGCTGGTCATTAGTGGGGAAGTGAGTGTGTTTCTCGCTGACGCTCAATACAGTTCTGGACTGAAGTTGGGTGAATTTTTCACTGCAGTGCAAGTCTAAGTGGAGATGATGGGTTTTTGTTCTAGATATATAATTTACCAACAGTTCTGAAGAGAATGTTGCTTTCTTTTATATTTACAAACAGCTGGGGATCAGGAGGCAGCTGTTTAAGGAACTGTATTTACTTTCAGATGTAAACAAAATATTTGAGTGCCCTCCAGAAATCTCTGTGCTCACACAAACACCTCATGTTCTATATTATTTATATGCGTGAGTGTGTGGGTCACTGCAGCTTGGTTCTGTCTGATACATTATCTCCCCCTGTGTGACAGGCTCTCTCCAGGTAAAGCAACCTGCAGTGAGTGAACACACAATTGCTGGAGGGCCAATCCAAACATGTTGTTATGGAAAAAAAAAAAATAAATATCCTTTTTTTTTTCCTCTTCAATGAGGAAGGTGAAAAAAAGTCTTCTTCAACATGAACTTTTTTTGGCAGGTAGAAGACTGGTAGATTTTCATCATGAATTAAGTCAGGAAAATTAAAGCAGGCATTTTGCACAGCTTGGAAAAATATGATGGAAAGATGCAACACAGATAAAAGGGATCCTCTTCTCCTTACTCATGCTGCAGATGCAGGAAGGCATGCTTGCTTTTGACCTACTACATATGCTTACTTGCAGCTTTAAGATTCTCCCTGAGTCACACAGACTTTCCTGCCTACCAGTGAAACTGTCATTGACCTGTCTGCTGTTGCCATTTATTTTCAAAGTACGGAGAAGAGGAGACTCTCTCCTGGAAGGTTAATTAGAGTGTTCCAAGGTTTCTATATTGAGACTCTTATTTTCACTAAATTATTTCTTGTACAGCTGCCTGACAATGGTCTTTCTAAGGGATTTCCTTGCGCCTATTGAAGAACTGTATGGGAGACAGGTAAAGCACAGCTTTTGAATGCAGAAAGACAACTTACCATTTCAGGTGAAAATTCCCAGCAACAGATGTACAGATGCATTACATACAGGAGGACTGATGACCTGATAACTGGTTCCAGAGGATTTGCTCATGAAGGGGTGAGGAATTGCCCATGAGCTGCCTCCAAGTGTCCCTGGAGCTTTCCTGACTCACACCACAGGAATTTTGGCCTTTCACATCTGGAAGAATGAGCAAGATATTTTAGTAGGAGTTATCTTTCTCAAAAATGTGGGTATTTCTTAAATAATTTCAGCTTTAGCTGAGATCAAAAGAAGGTTGTAGGTGGACACCTCTATGGTTTCTGATTCTGGCCATATTTCTGGTTCTTGCCATATACAGAGACAGTGAAGAGGGATAAGAGTAGTAGGGAGTTAATTTAATGAGATTTAACTTAAACCACTCCTTCATGCACAATGTCTTCTTGAAAGGTGAGCTGGAGAAAGGGCTCAATCAGAGGAGCAAATGGCAGCTATGAGAAGGCAGGTGGGAATTATGGGACTTCATGTGGACTACAACACAACCTGAGATGGGTCTTGTGAGAAGCAGAGGACTGGAGCATCACCTATTCAAAGGCTTTCATCATGTGACTAGCAGGAGCTTCATCTTCCTCTCTCCCATGCCTGACTTACATTACAGTTATGACCATCTCAAATGGTTTATGGCTCCATCTGGGTTTGTCTTCTGAAGTGATTGACAATCTGGTAATGATATGTACTCTCCAGCTGCACTCACCCTCTAACCCTGGTGTTCTAGGACAGTCTTATTTTGTATTGACTCAAACACATTATACATTTGGGTTATATCCATATTATCAGAGGGAAATTTTTATGATTACATGACAAGATGCTAGAAAAAAAACCCTAACAAACAATCTGAGACCTATGAAAATCAGCAGTATGTTCTGAGAAAAATCAATAAGTAATTTACACAGAGAATCCCAAAGAGAATGCATGTTTTTTTGAGACTTAGAATAACTTTTGCTTATTGATTCCTAAAATCTCCTGAACAGGGAGAAATGTAAATACAGGGATCCTGCTTTTCTGGAGTTTACTGGGAGAAGGATCAGGTCTGAGGCTGTAAGCTTTGGGATTTAGAAAGGTATGCTCTACTGCTTAATGAAACTGTGTAATTAGAAAACTTTGTCACAGCCTACATGTGCCTGGAAGGCAGTTTTATCAAACAGGGTGAATAATTCTTTCCAACCATTAAAGCTGATTGGTATTCTTAGCTTTGAAGGGAGAGACACAGAGAGCACTGATAATGAGAGCTGGGCAGCGTTTGGGGAGTCGCCTTTGTGGGGGTCTGTTGGAGTCTTCACCATTTGAGCAGGTACTTTTGGCCTCTTCAGGCAATTTGCCACCTGGCAAGCTAGAATTAAACTGAAATATTCATAGCTACATATTTTTGACTGGTTTTGAGTCAAGACTGTGCAAAACCAGAGTGTTAAATCAGAACTAATTTAACTCGATATGACCATGCATGTAACTGTGTCTGCTTTTAACAACTTCAGGTCTGTGTTCACATTTGGGTTTTTATTTTCATTTTGAAAGCTGCTGGTTCTGTTGGAGAATGGAGTATCTGGTGCTAACACAGTCTATGTTTCTGAGTATCTTTCTTCAGAAAAAAATGAAGGAAGCATAAACTAAGAGTTCAATTCTTAAATGTCATTTTTGCATAATTTTAAGTGAAGAAAAAACTTTCCTTCTCAATGTGATTCTGTAAGTATAAAACTCACATTTTACGTATCCTTCCTTATTCACACTTCTGGATATTAAAGGACAAGAGGGGCTGTCCACAAGTGAGAGTGACAAAAATTATTCCTAAAATTCCTGATCGCTATTAGTTCCTAAAATGCCTTAGGAACAAGTTTGTGTTATTTCATGCATTTGCTTTTACTGTAATGTATGAATGTATCCAAAATATTGAAAATAATGTGAGAAGTAAAAAACTATGGCAAACATCCCCTTTCATTGTTCTTAAAAAAAAATTAATTCTTTTTGCATTCCAGTTATTCAACTACTCTCCCTGCCTTAGTGTGATGTCTGATCTATTACGAGGTACTGGGTACTTCATATCATCATTTTGCAAAACTCAGGCTGATTTCCAACATATCATGAGGCTCACCTCTGATAGAAAAAAGCTGGGATATACCTTAGTGTGTAACAAAAAAAGATAGTGTTTAAAGGACATCTAGGTCAAAGCCAAAATGAAATGGCTGCATTTGGATCTACTCAATCACTTCAGCTGGGAAATTTTTTGGTTTTGATTTCATGTCCAAATCTATTTCTTCCATTAACAACTTGAGACAAAAGTTTAATAGATAAACATTGCACTTGGGTATGCATTGGAGAGATTCTTGCTGTGGTCAAGATTATTCAGGAAGTTAGGAGGACTTGTTTCTAAAAGGATCAATTACACCTTGATTCCATTCTTGTGGATTTTATGCAATTAGATCCACAGTCAGATATTTAAATGACATGTAAGAACCAAGTATAAAAAAAAACAAAACTTGAGCAAGAATTTTAGAAATGCTCTGTAACCATCAGCACTCACCTTGATCCTGTGGACATATTTTGACTCATGCTCTTGCTGCACACATTTGAGAAGTATCTGGTTTGGTCTTCTCTATTAGATAACTGAAGTCTTCTCTCCTTCAGGTTGAACAGTGTCAGCTCTCTCAGCCTGTCAGCTGTCATTTGTCAGATGCTCCCGTCCCTTATTATTTGTGACCCTTCAATGGACTCTCTCTAATACATCCATGTCTCTCCTGTATTTTGGAGCCTAGGCCTGGACACAGTGCTCCAGGTTTGGCCTCACTAGTGCTGTCTAGAGGAAACGTATCACCTCCTGGAGCAGTACAAGACATCGTTGGCCTTCTTTGCTTCAAGGACACATCAGTCATGTTCAACTTATTCTCCAGCAGGAACCCCAGGTCCTTATCTGCCAAGTTGCTTTCCAGCTGGTCAGTTCTCAGCCTCTACTGAAATTATTCTACCTTTGGGGGAGGATTTTGTACTTTCCTTTATTGCCTTTATTGAATTTCAGGAGGTTCATATTGGACCATTTTTCCATCCTGTTGAGGTCCCTCTGAAAGATGGCCAGACAATTCAGCATATCAACATCCCTCCTCAGTTATGAATCATCAGTGAATTTGATGTGAGTGCACTCTACCCCATCAACCAGGTCATTTAATAAACTCATTGAGCAATATTGGCAACAGTATTGATCCCTGAGGGATAGAGATTGAATTTACAAGCCTTCTTTCCTAAAGAAAATTGGTGGAGTTTTGCAGTGACTGCTGCTTCTGACTGTGGTGGTTTTCTGTGGACAGTCACAGAAGTTTCAATGAATCCCATCCCAAGTTACTCATGGAGTTATTGGGGGGGGGTGTATTTTTCTTTAGCATCTCACCAAATACTAAATACTTTAGCATTTAGTATGTAGTTCAAGAAGGAATATAGCATTTTATGAAACAAACTCAAGGGACTTCCCTCTACAAACATGTGACTTTTGGAGACAAACTTTTGCACTTTGGTAGCACTCTTCTCTTATGGGGCAGCTGATAAGGGTGGAGTTTTGTATGAACTCCTATTAATTTAAGAAAATAATTTTTTCTTTTTTTTTTTTTTTTCAGAGATTCTCTCTTGCCTCAAGACTTGGGTTCTAGGAAGTAAGTCACAAAAGAATTCATCAAGCAGCTGTTTTTCACAGAAATACTTTAAATAGGTAAGAATGGTTATTCTAACTTGGTAAACAGACTGATTTACCTTAAATACTATGACTACTGTAGCAATTCTTTAAATGGAAAATAGACCATAAAAATCTTTTAGCTATAGACTTGCAGATGAGTCACAGGGGCCACTATACCCTATGTTCTGGTGGAAGAGGTTCATGTAGTATAATTAAAACCTGTGTGGGGAAATAGTGTCATGCAAGGTAGGAGGCTTCTCTTGGATCCAGTGTAAATGTGTTCAGGTAAAGGCAGAAAGATTATTTTTGAGGACGGTGCCTTAGGAGCACAGTATTGTCTGCTGACGTGCTCCTCATACTTTAGGCAGTACTATTTCTCCAGGAAAAAAAAACAAAGAAACAACAACAACAAAACCCAAAACAAACAAAAAAAGATGATTTGAGAGGAGGGAAAAAGTTTCAATTTGATAAACATCTCCTTCATCTACTTCTTGGGATGTTGCTGCCTTTCTGGTGTCCTTTCCAAGGTGGTGCCTGTGGAGGAGGTCTCTCTGCTCACCACCTTGGGGCTTGCCTAGGCATGGTGGATTTCTGATGGTGCTGCACCACCTTCAAAGTTCACATCAAACCAGTGGCCGAGTGAAATGGTACAGGCGAATGCTTTGAAACTGAGCATGGAGCTATTGCTAATGGAAAGCCCTATGGTGGGCTGTGCCACTCTGCTTGTGCATGCTCTGTTTGTTTCTCCCTGATTTCCTCCATTACCCTTGATGCATCATGACAAACAAGCTCAGTGAGGGAGCAGAGAATGGCTTTTTACAGCTACTATGTTTTGTTCTGCATGCTCTAGAAATCACTGGAGAAGAGTCTATATATCTGCTTTTAAACCATTTGTGGAGCAGTTACTTGTGTCACTGCACCTAAGCCATGAGGCTTCATGTGGGGGCCTGTCAGAAAGCTGGGGACAGACTTTTCAGCAGGGCCTGTTTGGACAGGAGAAGGAGTCATGGTTTTAAACTAAAAGAGGGAGATTTAGACTGGAGAGAAGGAAGACATTTTTCACGCTGAGGGTGGAGACCTTGGCCCAGGTTGCCAGAAGGTGGTTGATGCCCTATCCCTGGAACCATTCCAGGTGAGGTTGGCCAGGGCTCTGAGCAACCTGCTCTAGTTATAGATGCCCCTGCCCAGTGCAGGAAGGGTTGGACTAGGTGACCTTGAAAGGTCCCTTCCAACACAAACCATTCCATTATTCCATGATTCTACTATTATATAATTCAGCAAGGTATTAAAGAATATACTGACTTCAAAGCATATGAATAATACCCTTGTAATAATGTGTTTATAGTAAGAATATGCTCTAAGGAGCAGCTGCCCTCTGACAGGCTGTGCAGTGGAGTCCCAGGGAACCATGATGCCCTATGGTTGTGAAGAGTGCAGATGCCTCGTGCCACCTCAGAGGGGATGGTCAGACCTCAGGCGTTTCTCAATGCTGGCTTTACCTACTCGCTGTCAGTCCTCTCAGGACCCTGAATGACTTTAATTTTTATAAGCCATTATCAGCACTAAAATTGTCCAGACATAACAGTGCAAGCAGCCTGCGAAGGTAAGAGCAACATGACAGAGTAACTGGCTGACTGTTTTTCAGACTGCGAACCTCTGCCAAAAAATCTCTGTGTTTTTTTTCCTCCTCTCAGTGAAAGAATTTTGTTATTTTTCTGGGATTCTGTTAGAATCTGACTACAATTGTCATAATTTTCCTACCCAGTTACAAACATTGGTCTAAAATACCTGTCAAAGATGAGGTGAATGGAAATTTCTCTTGCCTGTCCAGCTCAGGATGTTGAAGATGAAATCTCTATGGTATTTATATCTATTATGTTAAAATTGCTGCCACACATCTCCCAGTGCCTTAACAACAACAGCAAATCAGGTATTATTTCTTTCCTCAGTGCTGGACATTTTCATCCTGTTGAGTTATTTCTTTGTATTTTTTTTCATATTTTAGTCTGTGCTATTAGACCAGGCTGTGGCATTTCACTAAGTAAAATAGTGAAGGCTGCTGATTTGTGTAACACCTGTCATTATTTTAAAGTGGGCCGACAGCTTTAATAAAACCTCTTTGCAGGGAAAGAGCCAGCTGTATTTCACAGGGGCCGGTGGGAGTGCAGGCGGTTCCGTTGCCCGCCATGTCCTGCCCACCATTGCTTAGCCCGTGGCGGTGCTGAATCAATAATTGCCACTCTCACCACCTCCAAACTGCCTCTCAGTGGCTGGGAAATTAAACAAGTGACTCCCAAAGCAGTACAGCCTCTTACCTGGTCTTTGCATGATTGTTAGCTTCCCGCTTCGCCCTTTGTTTCATTGGGAATGCTGTATGCAATGCATTGCAACAAATGCTTTGTTGTATTAAATTTCTCCAATATATATTGGCAGTTGTGTAATGGACAGATGGGTTCTCTCATTACAGTGAATGAAGACCTTAAATTATCAAGATATTTGCCTTCAGGTTTGGGGATTTGGATTGTTTGTTTCTTTTTTGATGTGAGGGGACTCTTGTATGTGGGGAAATGATGCTTCCAGGTCTGAGTTTTTCAGGGATCACAATAGCAACTGGGTGAAGTTGGCAGTGATTAAAGAGAATATGGATACCTGTGACAGAAATATGTTATATGTTTCAGCACCACAGAAACAAGCAGCTGGAGGAAGGAGACTGTGTCTTACCTTGCCATGTAAACATACACAGGTAATTCAGAGGTTTCCCTTCCTTCAGGTCTCCTCTGAACAAATCCTCCTAAAACAAAGTATCAAGGCCATCTTTTTCATCTCTGTAATGGGAAAATTACTTGAAGTCCATGGCCATAGATGAGGGAGGGAGCACACTGATTGAAATAAGGTGGTCTTGGTTGTAAAGGAAAAGTCAAGGTGGGAGGTGAAGTTGAAAGAATATAAGTTAAGGTATTTAATGCTAATTTCCTCTGTTCTTCTATTGATCCTTGAAGTGATGGAGGAAACCAACGGAACTGTGGCTTCCTCCAGAATTTTCACCATTCAGAAAAGATATTACAAAGGCAAAATCCCAGAACTCTTGTTCTGCCAATCCTGCAAAGTGCTCTGTAAGCACATAATTGTACAAAATAACAGAAGGATTTTGTACAATGCACAGTTAAACATTGTATGACCACTGCTGCTTTGGAGGTACTATGGATAATCTGTGTCTGCAATATACTTTTCAATACTCCCTGTGGGTATTTTGTACCACTTTTCAGATAATCACATCACAAAATTATTGTTTATACTGGTTTCCATGCCAGCTTATGGAGGGAGGTCAGATGTAGCTGAATGTATAACATGACCCATCTGCATTTCTTCTTACAGCATGGGCCATATGGTGATCCCAGGCTGCAAAACACACTGGCAGCTCAGCTAATACTCCAAGTCCCTTGTAGTCTTGCTCCAGCCATCAACCCCATACAGAGATACTGCTGCATTTTTTATTACTGTGGTTACAACACAGCAGTCTCATCACTGGTTTGGTTGGTTGTTTTTGTTGGGTTTTTTTAGCATCTCCATTCTAAATATCAATCTGGTAGTTTCACCAGGGAGAATGTTCCTTGTTCATTGTGAACAGAAACATGCTTCAAAACATCCAACAAATTAACAAGTTACATATTTTTGTCTTCTGACGCGCACACACACACACAAAAAAAAAGATAATCAGGGCTCATTTTTACTATACAGTAATTGTCCTTGCTTTTCACCCAAGCACATACTGGGACAAAGCTGTGGGTTTTTGAAGTGCCTGTTTAGTGCTGCCAATTTCCCAGTAATGAGTCAGGTAACTGTACTGTGCTGACTGTTTCAGAGTGCTTTATGAGCTATAGAAATTGAAAACCTTGGCTCTAGGTTTCCAAACCTTGGTTTACATACAGAAGAGACCTTGCGGGAACATAACTGTTAATAGGTTTTCAGAGAGAAACAAGCAGTGCAAGGGAACAGTAACAAGGGATGGTCTGCTCCAGGGTTTTGTTATTAGAGGTAGATGGTGCTGTCGCCCAAGAAATCGTGCTGCAGAGACCGCAGAGCTCCTGCTTCCTGAGACAGGTGCCCACAGACAATTGCAATAATTATGGCTTTCAGAACTCCTTTGAGATCAGCAAGTATTATTCTGGGTGGATACACTCCCAGAATTTAAAGTAGAGTTATGATTTTACAACTAGTAATATGTAAGTTGTGGTTTTGAAGGAGCATAATCAACTTCACATGCACCTCCAGGTATGCATGAATAGCTCTAACCTTTGGTGGGTACAATCCTGACCAGGAAATCTTCTGGGAATGGTCTCTCCTAACACATTGATATGGAAATTTCAGGTTCACAGTCATATTTGGGACATACAGGGATAAAATAAAAACACAAATGGTCACACGGAATGCTGTTTCTAAGGGGTAGCGAGGCTCTATATTTGGTGTTAATTGTATGTTGTTTTACAAAAACCCTTAAAAGTGTTTACCATGCTCCAGGCTTCATTGCACATGTTAAGGGTGCAATAAAAAAAAAAAGTCCTTGGCCAGCAGGATTACTACTGTATGTAAGGTTATTAAAAGTGGAAAAAGGAGAGGGCATTTTAAATATAAAGTCTGTTATTTTTAGTGGCAAATTGCACTCAGCAGAATAAAAGCAATGTATTTACAAAGAGCTGAAAGGAAACCAAAGACTGTGTTTGTTAAGCTTCATGGGCAATGAATGCTGTTCCTGAAACATGATTCAAAAACTAGTGTAAGAAAGAGTCTGGAGGCTGGCATAACCATCAGGAAAGTCATCCCTGCCAACAAGAATGTGCGTTGAGGCAAAGCAGTTCATGGGTTCAGTCAGCACCCTACTCTCCCCATGTTCCACTCACACTGACAGAATTGGATCAGGTGTACCCCTATGAAAGGGACACAGTCAAGGATATGCAGGCAGCTGAGGTAGGAGCTGATCCTAGAAGGGTCCTTTCCTTTTTATAAAATAATGTGCCTCTTTTTTACAGAAGCTCTGTAAATGCTATTTTTGCGGTTATGATATTACTGAACCCAAATGTTGGAGAATGATTAAATCAAATTAACATGTGAGGCTCTTTTATTTGTTGTTAGATTCTGCATGCTTTAAGATTCACTTGGGTCACATTTTGAAGCTTTTCTCTGCAGCTATCAGTGCTGGCAATGCCATTTTTATGAAAAACAAGACTGATCTATTCACACATTCACAAGATTCCTGAAACTAAAGCTTGAAGAGCCAGCTGTCACAAAAGCACTTGGCACGGCCAGCGCTGCTGAGGAACGAAGGAGTTCACTGCAGATTCGTGTGAGCAGAATCAATATCAAGGGCTTGTAGCTTAGGACTGTGATTTTATTCCTCTGGGTTTTTTTTTGGTTGGTTAAGTTCACTGCAAGATAAAACAGAAACCTCAGATCTTTTTCTTTATCTAGTCCTCCTTTAGCACATCTCAAGTTTTGCAGAACCACGTTAGAAGTAAGAACACTAAGAAAAAACTAAAGTCTTCACTTATGATAGAAATGTCTCCAAAACAAAAATACTTTCACAGTTCTTCCTTCACCTTTCCACGTGTTCCTTATGTTCTTATATTCATTTTTTAAGGAGCAGGGGAGAGGAAACTAGGGAAATGCGATTTGAAATTTGTGTATTTTCAGTCACTAATCTGTAGGTGCAATTTTAGGATTGAAAACGCAACAAGTATAGTTTTTAACTAAATTATTTTCTATTGCTATTTC
Source organism: Ceyx cyanopectus (assembly GCA_013401355.1). Classification (NCBI taxonomy): domain Eukaryota; kingdom Metazoa; phylum Chordata; class Aves; order Coraciiformes; family Alcedinidae; genus Ceyx; species Ceyx cyanopectus. The sequence continues at coordinate 19,138 of VYZU01007836.1, forward strand.
CCCCTAGACAATAGACATACACCTGGGACTTTTTTTTGTCTTCTTTAAAGTGTTTTGTTTATAATGTCACACTAAACAGGATCTCAGAGGAGTATCTACTGGAAAACATTATTATCAGGCAAGAGATTTATGGTCTCAGTAGCCAATTTATAATGGATAAGGAAAATGAAAAGCAAAGCGTAAGGGAAAATCTTGCTTATTCTTACATTGTCAGTGAAAAAAACTATAGGCAGGATTCATGTGATATAGAGCAAATATTTATACCCAGTTAAAGCCATGTTGATTGACTCTAGTTGATTGGTATTCCTGGTTCAGGTTTCACGTTTTCTACTTCCATGTTATCTTCTGTTAGATTGTTTTATTTTTAATTGTTGTATTTTGTGATGACTTTCACAATGTGTAACAATTTCATTAGTCCTTTGGTTTTGCTGCTAAATCAGATGTATCTAAGGATTGAGCTGCTGAAGTGCAATGTTCCCTACAGCATCACCAGAATGAGGAGCCAGAAGAGCAAAGGTAATCAGAGAACTTAACACTCTTTGGAACATGCTAAAGATTTAATCATAAATTAAAATTTGGGATCTTGTTGTCTGATTTTGGGTCTAAGCCAAGAATAGTCCATATCTAGCAGGAAGATTGCTTTCTTATGAAAATCTGATCTCCATAATTCAACTCAGGTGTATGTATTCCAGGTCTAATTGACTTTTTTTTTCTTATAACAATATTATTTTCCTACATTTCAGTGCATTTTCAAACTCTAATAAGATATGAAATGTTAGTCTTTAAGGTTGTCTTTAGGTTGATAAAAACAATCCTAATCCTAATCTTTTTTTTAATATAAAATCAGTAAACCTACTGACATTTTATTGGTTAATTGTTCATCAAGGTTCAAGCTTTAAAGTCTTTAAGGTATTTAAGAATTCTTAGTATCAAATCCCCTCTTGATAGAGGACCAGCACAAAGCTTTTGCTATGTCTAGAGACCTTAACTAAGAGTTATATAGTCTGTTGGCCTCACTATCCTTTGTGAAGAAGTTGGTTTGCTCTCCTTGTTTCAAATCTAAGGAGATATGATCATGGTCCAGGAGCACACTGTACAAACCCAGGACAGAAATATTCATAGCATCACCTGACAATAATAGAATCATTTGGGTTGGAAGGGATCTTAAAGATCATCTAGTTCTAAATCCCTTCCCATGGGAAGGGACAGCTCCCACTAGACCTAGCTATTCTAAGCTCCATCCAACCTGGTCTTGAACATTTCCATGGATGGGGAATTCACAGCTAATATTACCCCTATTCAAGGGTATAAGCTGCCTGTGCTGGGATCAGCTCTCATCCAGTGCATCCATCATGCAGCTTTGGACCAGATTGCTGTGAAACAAAGCTGGGAGAAGTGGTAGGCTTTCTCCATTTCTGCTCAAAGCTTGACTTCATTTCAGGTCTTCCATCTTTGTCCTTACCTGAGCTATGCTGCATCTATGTGTGTGCAGGACTACACACTGCCCTGATTCCAACATGATCCTAGCTTCACAGCTAGACCTTGGACCTCCATCATCCCTATAGACTTGCCCAGCAGAGTGGGCTGACCCTTGCAACTGTGCTCCCTGACTTTTGTGACCATCAGAGAGTGTTTTGTTGTTTATTGAATTATTTGTATCACCGAAGAAGCTGTGTTAATTGTTTAAACCACATCAGAAATACCATTTCAATGTTAGTCTGGGCTAGGGCCT
>VYZU01007839.1:0-10020 GCA_013401355.1 Ceyx cyanopectus
AAAATTTCAGCAGACTCTTCCACTCTATGCTAACCACTTCAATTTGCATAACCACATCAATGCACCTTGAAAAAAATTACCTTTCTGAAAAAAAATACAAGTACTTTTATTTGTCATGGCCTCCTTCAGTTCCAGATCTTCTGAAACAACTAAAATTAATTTTTAAGACTGACACTTTAAGNTTTAGTCTCTATAAACACATGCAATCCCACAGAATACTGCAAACAAGTCTTAATGCAGAATAGTTAAAATAAGAAAAATCTATAGCATTAATATTGTAACTTGCTTTTGCATACATTTATAGCTGCTTAAATAAACAGTATGTCCTCCTAAAACAAAATATGATAGTTTAGATGTGCATTAAATATATAAAGAATCTTCCACTACTATTTTATTGTGATTTTTTTGCTTTATGTAAATCTGTTGTGTACACTTTTGTTGTTCCGTATCATGAATGTTAGAGCATATTCAACAGAAAACTTAAAATGCCAATGCAAAATTAATATTTACTATAAAGCCCTAATTTTTGGTTGAAGTGGTTTGAGCTAGCCTATTAGCTGTCATTTAGTATTACTGAGCACTGAATATTATTTTTTATTGCCTGACATTCTTTAAACTTTGACAGAATGTTAGGGGTTGGAAGGGACCTCTGGAGATCATGGAGTCCAACCCCTCTGCCAGAGCAGAATCACCCAGGGCAGGCCACACACACAGATCCAGGCAGGTCTTGAAAACCTCTAGAGAAGGAGACTCCACAACCTCCCTGGGCAGCCTGTTTCAGTGCTCAAAACTGCAAAAACTAGGTCTTTCTTCCCTCTAAAGAGTCTTTTCCATTTCTGAGTGGAAAAAAAGGCTTCTCCACATGACATATTTGATAGTTAATTTGTTTCAAGCATTCTATACTGTAATGATGCTATAAAGTAATTGAAAATAATTAATTTGCAGTATGTATTTTACATGGGTTTAGAGAAAAATTATTAATACAATTTTTAGTTTTACTCTGTGCTATTAATTCAGTCTGCTTTGTTTTCTAACTGCAAATTTCATGGGTTTTCCATTACTAAACATTTAAAACTGTAACAATCCTATTGGTATCAAACTAAAAGCACAAGCAGTGCACTTGAGTAACCAGGCAGCTAGTGTAAAGCAGACAATAGGCAAAAGAGGTGAGACAATATGAATCATCAATTTGTGTATAACCTGAATATAATTAAAGGTTATTGGGGAAGCTCAAAGAAGCAAAAACCAAAAAGTATTCATAAACAACACCTAAGGCAGCAGGGTCTCAAGGAATGCATTTAAGATCTCAACCCAGAGAGTTTAATTACATACTGCCTCTTTTACACAGACACAACTGTCATTTAAGAACCACAATGTTTATAATCTTATGACATTCTCAAAACGTGGGTCACAGCCCATGTCATATGTAGGGACTGTTCATAATTGCACTACATGGAGGAGGGGGGAAAAAAGTCCTAAACAAATTCTTTCTCCAATATTGTTAATGGGCTGGTCAGGACTTGAATTTAAGTCACCACCAAAGGGAACTTGTGAACTAAGGCTCTACAACAATAACAGAAATCTCAAAACAACAACAAAAGCCACATCAGTACCACATTTTTAGTTCCTATATCAGAATTATTTAAGTAAATAGACTGCATCTGGCTTAGATATGAAGAATTATTTCACCAAGTTAAAACAGCTTAAAGAAGCTTAATTCTGCAGTCAATTCAACATTAAGCAGTCACATTTAGCTTAATGCTCAACATCAATTTTACTCTCAAGACAAGAAACCAACAGTTCAAGCATGTACACAAAGGTAGCTAAGAATATGAACATTACATGAAAAAAAAATAGGAACTTTCATAAACATAGATAAAAAAATAATCAAATGTCTTCCTATTTACTTAGAGTTTTAAACAGTTTATATAACTGTCCTCACACCTTGGAAAAGATCCTCCACAAACTCATCTGCAGCTTTAACTGTGAATGCAACAGACATACAATATATTACTCATCAGTTAAGTATTGCGATGTTGATTTCAAGCAAAGTGACTTAAAGAAAGATGTCCAAAAAATGAGACACTAAAAATGTGCTTCTTACTACTTTAGAAATATTTCCTTGATATAGATATAGAAAGATCTATATCATTCTATATTGATATAGAATGGAAAGGAGGTATTACCTTCTGCAAATAACTATTTAAAACAAGAAAATTATCTGAGTTTACAATCTACAGATCACTTTCTTGCACTACCTCTATCCTGAGAAAGCTTCAGCAGAACAACAGTAGGTGTAAAGAGCTCTATAAAGCTTGCCACTTGACAGACTTCCTAGGGTTTAAAACAGTAATATCTTTTCATTATCTGATATCTTTCACAATCTAGAACTGCAACAGTGTGAAAATAAAGATAACATTATAAAGTGACTCACCAAGATGATCACCAAGACTAAAATCGTTCCTCTTCTATGAATGGTCAAGTATCTTTTTTCATCTAGACCATACACAACAGCCCTAGAATAGTCAGGCTACTCTTACAGAAATTACTGTTCTTAGCAAGCTTTAAGTAAAGTTTTGTAACTAAAACTAAAGACTAATAGAACCATTTTACTTAGGATAAATATTTAAAATAGAACATTGCCATCATAAGCCTCTTGAGAATAAAACAACCCTCTATCTACTAACGTCTCTATGGCTAAAGAAAGCAGCAAGGCATTTAAGCGAATATTATTAAGTCAGATCTCCTGAGGACAACTGCACTATTTTGCTGTTTCAGTTTAATTAGAGGTCAACTCATACAGTCAAGTATGAATGCAAGTAGATTAGAACAAAATATATTTCGTATAGCAAACAATTTTCATCAAAAGTGCCAAATGTTCTGCACTCATTCATTCATATGTATAAAATTCAGTTTTGGACATTTTCACCTGCTTTCACTTTCCAGGTCTAGATTTATGGCAGTCACACCTGAATCTTCAGGCTCAAGAAATACAGAATTTGAAAACTTTCAAATGTGAATTTATCTTCCAACTAGTACCAGACATACAGGATTTCAGATTATTTCAGCAGCATGTTGCATTAGTATTATTAAAATAACTTCAAGCTGCCATAGACAACTGTAACAAATACGTAGAAAAAATGTGCTGTAAGGCCCTAGGAGCTAGGAAATACAAATTCTCCTTGCTCTGCCTCGATTTTATTTTCAGGTCAGACTAACTGAAGTAATTGCCAGGATTAGAAAGTTAAGTCATGATGTTGTACAAAAAGTACTTCTAAGCAGCCACCATCAGTTTATATTTTATTATTAGACGAGTTAAGGCTGAACTACTACTGAATGATATAGTTGGTCCAGTCTTACTAAATCACTATTTGTTTCCACCTGCAGTAGATCTTAAGGCAAAACCAAGCTCTCCTTTAAGTGAGAGAGCTTTGATTGTGCATGATTGGTTTAAATACAGAAACAAAAGCTTGAATGAAACAACATTATTAGTCTACTGGACTTGAAGAAGCACTGTTATTAAACGTCCAGTATCATTAGCCTGAGAAGAGTTTGTATTGGCCACTATTGAAAAGAGAAATATATATGAGTACTTAATGTATCTGTAATTTTCAGAAGATGATGTGTTTTGGTAATGCTGTTCACCATGATTATGGCTATCAGCTTCTACAACACTTCTTTGGTGATTCTAAAGAGAAAGCAGAATAGGCTTTCCAGCCAAGCACCAGTTTATTGCAGGGAGTTGGAAAACTTGTCTTAGTAACTGTACATGGAATACAAATATTTGATTTTCCACACTCCTAGGAGAATCTTGTCTATGCAGTGCTTCCATCTTCTTGAATTCAATGTAATAAATGGGCAGAATATTCTGTTTCAAACTAAGATGCATAGACACAATTCAAAACCAGACAAGTACAAAGGATTCTCTAATAGTAATTTGTCAATTTCTATTACAATGTATATAAACACTCTATATATTCTCTCTGCAGACACCAATCATATACAGATACTCTATATCTTATAGAGTAGACCACCATATATATGTACTACCACTATATAATCTGTTCCTATAGAAAACTTCAAATCAGTGTATTTGCACAGATGGTACCCATAATTATCACAATGATGGCCAAAAGACCATTAATTTCTTGGAAGAGTATCCTCTGTTGAAGAGCTCAAGAGATTACACCATCTAAACACTAGGACAATATCATTCTGTAGCATAAGTGTTCTTACATACATGTACCATGTTTTTACTGCCAAAAAAGGTTGGCAAATTTTCTTGAAATACAGTCCCAGCCCTACGTTTAATTCAAAAGGTTAACTTGGGAAGATACCTGCATTTTAATTACCTGTGTGCATCTGTATGAGAAAAATTCTCAGTCAGGAACTTCGTCAAGGAAGAGACACAGAACACATTAGGCGTTTTAAATGTATTTTCACACTGTCTGAACATTAACTTCTGGGAACTTAGAAAGCAGTTGAAGTAGTTGAAGCTGATGTGTTTAACACTTAATACTGATTTACCTTAAAGCAATCTTCACTTTGTAGACTGAACTGATATTCGATAGAATAGACCAATACCACACACAATAAAGTAACATGATATAGCAATGTAACTAATTTCTAAAGCAAATATTACAATTAACACTAAGAGCCTAAGATTTTTCAGAGGACTTAACATAATCAAATCAAGAACAGTTTCAAACTGTTTTATTGTTGTTGTTTTGTAATCTAATTGGCAAGTTTCAAAGCTTAAATCAGCCTCCAATGCTAATATTGTGCTTCTTCAGTGGCTGTCAGAACCCTGGCAGTCCATTCATTAATTCTAAATAATCCATGAAAGGCAATTAAAAGAGATAGGAAAAAATTATATCATGACCAACCTCTAAATTGTCTTTAAAAGGGTCATCACCTGATACTGAAGTACTGCAAGGGCCTGTAAATTGAAAAAGGATGGAAAACTACACCATTATTCATTAGCCAAGAGCAAAAAGAAAACAGCCTCAAAGTGGCCTCTTTGAAGAGGATAAAAAGGGCTAGAATGAAAAGTCCTACACAACCATAAACCTTTGCCAGCAGTAGTCTGCAGTTACATAGCTTCCTTCTCATCAGAAGGGACTTGCAACAGAAGTCAAAACACTTAAGAGTATCTCTAAACATAACTTAGAAGCTAGTGAATACAAACATCTGAATTGTCAGAGCTAAAAAAGCTTTAGAAAACTAGAACAGTTTCAAAGGAAATCAGCTCTTCTAGTAATTTGCCCAAGTTATTAAAAAAATAAGCAAGACCCTTGTACTTGATTGAAGAGAAAGGGAATGAATCACACGTTTTCAATAACCCTTAAGACTTCCGTATTCAAAACTAGTTACCACTAGACACAGCATTTTTAATGTAAATAATTTATCAGCTAGACTTCATAATACTGTCAGAATCATTTAAGAGATGCTTTTGAGTTTTTATTTAAATATTTCTTACTTTGTCCAGATTAATGACACAACTAAACAAAATGCTTCTCTATGGGAAATCATAGCAAGTAACCCATCTAACCTATTTTTCATTAAAAGCTTAAAGTATACACGAAGACTTATATGATAAAATGGAATTTCCAGATAAATATCTGCCAAACCCCTGTCCCACATTTAAGATCCTAAGATCTTAAACAAAAGCAAATGTAGTTTCGGCAAATGTAACCGACACCAGGGGTTTGGGTTTTTCTGAAAAACAAAAAGCAAAACAAAACANTAAGATGCATAGACACAATTCAAAACCAGACAAGTACAAAGGATTCTCTAATAGTAATTTGTCAATTTCTATTACAATGTATATAAACACTCTATATATTCTCTCTGCAGACACCAATCATATACAGATACTCTATATCTTATAGAGTAGACCACCATATATATGTACTACNCCCAAACAAAACACCCCACATACAAACAATGCCCCACCACCACATACACACAAAAACCCCCACAGACAAAGCTCAAACTCTAAAATACCCCACCCATACATTGCTTAAAGACAAAGTCATCAAGCATCGACAGTTTATAGTTCTGACACAAACATTTGAGAAGGTATTTAACTGCTATTCTTGCCGTTTCTCATTTGAGTTGCATACCCAAGGCAGAACAACCTAACCCTTCCCTGTTTTCCAGTTTCTTGCCAAGCATGCAGAGATGTAGGAACACAAGTACAGTTACTATCTCTGTGAAACCCTCCTTCTCCAACTAGATGGAAACAAAATGAATACTGCTGAATATATGCAGTAGGAAGCCTTTTTTTCTAAATAGGATTCTTTTTTTTCTAATAATGCTAGTACCTGTTAATTTTCACATGTGCTACATTCAACAATATTAGTACTGTAACTGCATGGGTAATTTTGACTACCACCATTTTTAATATAGTGGTAGTCAGAATTTTAATTCTGAAAATATAAATTGCAGCAGTTACTTTGTAATTTCATATTCAGAAATAAATCTTGGAGAAAAATAACATTCAACTGGAAAAACTTCTATTGTACACAAAGTATGCCAAAATGTGAAATTTACTACTTGTCTTGATCAGCCACCTTCCTCTACAGGCTATTATTAATACAGACATGCCTACAGATGAGCATAAAGTGAGAAGAGGTTTGAGGATGGGGGAGGAAATGCGTGTGGGGGAAGAGGAGAACATATTTAGTATTGTATCTTTGAGGTTTCCCCAGTAATCTCTATGGGACAGAGCATTATATTCGTCATAGTCACAAAAAGAGAATCAAAACTCCACTATGAAGTTTTTTGTTGGTTTTTTTTAATTAATACTCTGCCAATATTGTGATTTTATAGTCACCAAGCTTTATGATACAGCAACTTACTTCCTAGTCATTTTAATTTTAAAGTCTCTAATCTTCCACACCAATACTCATAATCTAAACTATATATTACACCACTATCAAAACAACCAGATGCTCTTAAAATAGAACATTAACACAAATTCCTAGAATGAAGAAACAACTGTCCACATTCTGAACTAAGTGTGACACTTTTGCTCAAATAGCACTGATTTCATGAGTATCCAGATTTCATGTACTCTCAAATGTAGTACTCTAAATATAAATGCTTCCTGACAGAATTAGCTCTCAGAAACACTGTAAATGCTATTCTCTCAGACTATTTTTTTCTAATCTCAAGAACCTGCTTTCATGTCAGTTCCACAATTCTCTCATTCTTATCCTCCATGATGTTTTTACCACACTAAATCAAATGTGAAGCATTAATGGTCTTTTTAGAAAGGGGAAAAGTAGCTAAAGATTAGCCTGAAAGCTTGTCAAACACTAGCAGCATTGTTATCTATGTCATTGTACTCTACTTGGCTTGATAAATTCTAGATAAGCATCCTTAAAAACACTACAGTACACTTAAAAATCAAACAACTGTTAGAAGTTAGGAGATCCAACACAGGAATTCTGCCACGTAAAGAAAGCCAAAACAACACTGCTATTTAATTCAATTCCACATGGAATAAGATAGAAGACTGTCCATTAAAAGCGACATAAGCTTGGCCCTATAAACTACACAGGAGGTATCCAAGTCAGTTTTACTGTTCATGGGCTTCCTTCCGTACAGAAACTCTGAAAAAAAACCACCAAACAACCCAACAAAAAAACAAAGCCAAACAGTAAAAACTTCACACCTAAGTAAATACAGTCTTTGTGAGGCTAGAAGCCGTACTGTACACAGGTCCAAAAAAAACCCAAAATTCAGAAGCAACACAAAACACAGGAGAAGCAAGCGATTCAGCAACGGGCAGGGTGGAGCAGAAGGCGGGACAATGACCTAATAGGTCTTTTCTATCTTTAGTTTCATGAGTCTCTGTAGAGAAGAGACGTCTGGATCATACGCTCTGCTTTCCAACCGACACGGCCCGGGGACGCGGACACGTCCCTCCTCGCAGGGCGGCAGGTGGCCGCGGAGTCTACCTGCCTCTCGAAGTTCTCTGGAAACTCGATACTTAAAACAGGTATCCCGAGGTGACAGCCCTTACAGACAGGCAAGCTTTACATAGCGTGGAACGCAGAAACCGTACCACAGGTCATTTCTGGCTACAAACGATGAGTTGCCCACTTGTCCTTACCTTGAACACTTTCCCGAAAGCACCATCTCCCAGCTCTCCAATAATTTCCCAGAACTCCTCAGGGTTCATATCCCTCTTTACGTGCTCGTACTGTTTCTTCTTCTTCTCACCACCCAGCTTGAAGATCTTACGAAAGTTGAAGAAGGACATTTTTCCTCCAGCCGAAGGAAGCCAGACTCCAGGCGGACAGGCAGAGGGAGGGGGCGGGCGGCGTCAGCAGTGCCCCCTCAGCCCGCCGTGACCATTCGGGGCGGGTGGTCCGGCCGGGCGCGATCCTCACGAGGGCCGAGGAAACGTCCTCACGCCACCTGGGAAGGCGTCACCGCCGGGCGCTGAGAGAAAACAACCCCCCACAGATCCTGCGGGAGCCTCCACGGGGTCCGGGCCCTCGACGCCAGCCGCAGCGGTCCTCACCCACAACAGGCTCGGCGGTCCCTGCCTACTCGGCCAGGCCGGTGACCATCGCGTCAGCAACAAGTGCTGGGATCGCTCCTCGGGACGGGCAGCTCGGCAGCAGCGGACGGGGCGGAGGACGGAGCCAGAGAAGAAAAGCGGCGGCAAAGGGATCTCACGGCTGCCGTTGGAAGGGGGCAGCGGCTGCGCGCAGGGCAGGAGGGAGCGATCACACCGCTGCCCGCCGAGGGCGCTCCCGCCTCAGAGGATGGGACGGATGTAGGGAAGGAAGAGGGTTATCCCACTCCTAACTCCCGGAAGGTGCCCTCACGGAGTGGGCCCCCCCCCCCCCGGCGTCCCGGGGTGGCAGAGCGGAGAAAAACGACGCTGCCCTACCGACCCCTCTCCCGTTCGCTCCCCCGCCCTCTCGCAGAGGAGGGCCCGGGCGGCACCATTTCCTGCGGGGCGGGGCGGCTCCTGCTCCTCCTCTACCCGGCGCGTGCGCGCGTCCCGCGCTCCCGGAACCTCCTCGCGCACCGCGTACAGCCCGCCGCCCGCCGCCACCGCCACTGCGCCAGCGCACGCGCGCCACCGCCTCCACGGGCGCATGCGCGCGCCCCGGACCGCCCCCCCGTGCTCCGTCGCCGGCGAAGGTGGGGAAGAGGCGGGGCTTTCTCCGGCCCACGTGACGCGGCGGCGCGAGCCAATAGGCGCGCGCCGAGGCTTCCGGCGGGTAAGTTGGTGCCTGGTCCCAAGATGGAGGGACCCTCCCGTCTTCCTCATTCTCCCTTCCCTCAGCGCCTGGGACGCCGCGTTTGGGGTGGGCGAGTTCTAGGCTTTGCTTCTTCTCGGGAGTGGCCGTATACCCGCAGCTGGGGGCCGAGGGAAATTACTTTTCCCTTTCGTTCTGTAGTAGTCGATATGAGAGGGGCCCTGGGGGAAAGGGATTCTGCGGAGTTGCTTATCCCGATAGGCACCCTTCTCCTGGTTTCTTATTTCTTCTCAACTGTCTTGTGTAAGGAAGTTACCTTCAGCCCTGCGGCAGAGCGTGGTGTTTCCGAGGTAGGGGGACAGCTTCCCTTCGGTGCTGGCTGGGTACCCCCAGCTGCTCAGCGAGGCCGGGCTGCTTCCCCTCCCCGCACTGCTCCCGGGGAATATGAGGCCCTCTTTGTCTGCCAGGCAAGACATGTTCCCGGGAGGGTTCGAGCTTGGGGCTCTTCGAGGAAGGTGTCGGCTGAAAAAGGCAACGTTGGAAGATTCTTGTTTGTGGGCCAGTGAAGGTTCCAGACCTCTGAGTGGTTTCTCACAATATTTAGTCACAGCAGGGTGTGATGTTAATGTGCTGAATATGTTTAGTATCTTGTGAGGCTTAATCTGTGGGACAGGCTTGAATTTCCTTATTTTATAGCTTTCTCTTCCCACGCGTTTCCTTCATCAGCCTGAAGTATGATTGTATTTTAATAGTTGTGTTGTTTATATGCCACCAAGAGGGACTGGTTGAGGAT
>VYZU01007844.1:1571-42227 GCA_013401355.1 Ceyx cyanopectus
AGTCTGGTTTTCAGTCATGTTTTATAAATGTATAGACAAATATTCACTCTTGCTGTGATTATTATGCAGGACATGGAAATTAATTTGAAGAGATAAGGTATAAGTTTCTCTGGTCCTTCACTGGAAGGTACTTATTTCCTGTAATGATTTAAAAAAAGAATGTCTAATTTACTATATTTTTACATCTATTCCATAATAACAGGCCATATAGTAAATAAAGAGTGTGAAACTAACCTTAAGAAAAAGTTTAATGACAGGAATAACATTTTAGTATGGACATATTAAAAAAATATATTTACAATATCACCAGCACAAAACATTTTAATTAAATTACCTGGCTTGAGGCAAACCATAGCTGGTTCCTACTCCAACACGTGGTAAGCTGTACACAACTTTTTTCACCGTGGCTTGGTCAGGAAAATTAAACATAACAGAAGCTAAATGAAGAAGAGAAAATATGGACTAGTAAGTCTGTTTCTCCACCAACATGTATTTTTCAAATGCTCTTTGTTTCTTATTTGGGAAGAGGAGTCAGTTCCACTTTTCTCCTCCTGATGATCAAATTCAGAGGTTGATTTATGTGATTGATTTGAATATGAAATGAAATGAATACATGCAAGAGAAAGCATTATTGAGCACAGACATAAGCACTTTATCAGAGGAAGCAGAGAGTTTAAAGTGTAAGATTAAAAAATTACACACAAAGCAACTACTAGCACATTTTTACATAAAATAAACAGACATACTTCTGTTTGCCATAAACACTTCCAAAGCTGTGTTCTGGAGAAGGTAACGTCTTGAAAAAACAGCCCGAATCTCACTAAACATCCATTTTCCATGAAGGCCTTCTGTATAGGCAAGGACCTTTAAAGAAAGTCAAGGTGGCAGTAGTTAGAAGGAGTTTTTAAATTAAAATATTGCGTAAGATGAGATTTAAATTAAGATATTGCATAAGATTGCACTGATGGGTAAGTTTTACCCATCAGTGAAACAAAGTTAATTGTTATCTCTTGAACATTTAAAAATCATGTGTTAAAATATGAACTTAAATGTTTTTTTTAAATGCAATGATGTGCAACTGTTAGAAGAATATCAGTAAGTACCATAACCTGATGCTCTCCTAAGATCTGTTTCTCATGAGTCACATCAATTTATTTTCCTCAAAAAGCCTAAAAATCTCTAAGCAAGCACAGGGTAAACCATTGTTCCTCCAACAATGGGTATGACACAGTTGTCAGTTATATATTAGATATCAAACTTAATTAAGAGGTTATTTTGTGCAAGATACAGCCAAAATAATTTAAGTTGCTACCCATATCTACTTCAAGGTCTTAAATTAGAACTCCTTTGGTACATTAATAAATGCAGAAATTATCTAGAACAGTATGTGGACACAAATTTTTTTCTACAGTTAAGTACATCTAATATCCCAAACCATGAACAAAACTTACAGTTTGCATTTTTGCATCTTAAAATTAATGTGGAAATATTTAAAAATAAAAGAGTTAAAAATTAGCATTGCTTTTCCAGTTTCTCATATTCCAGTTTCTCAATTGAAGGTGCTGGTTTAAGACTAGATATTAATAGCTAAAAAATATTTTTCATTCTTCTTTCACTCTTTGGGATGGTCAGGAAAACAGACAAAAAAAAGGACACAATTTAATTATGCATTAGCTTTATTAACTTATCTCTTGAACTATCATTCCAGCATTATCATGCATTGTGGAACAATCCTTTTCCAGTCTTTTCCATCTGTTCCAGACTGCACAAAGGCTTGAGACTGGAGACACTGAATTTCTCTGTTCTCCAGTTAGGTAGATAAAAACTGTTGGTATACAAGCTTGCCATGTGTTACTCATCCATTTCAGACTTTTGCTTTCTGTAATCTTGACCTCCCTCAACTTCTGTTATGGAGAATGTTAGGGAGACCATATGTTGCTGCCATCAATGATCCTTCATGCTTGAAGTAATGGAAATTGTATTCCTTGGGTTTTTTTTTTTCACTGCTGGAACTTCAAGTTAGTAATGTCTTCATACAGAAAAATAAAAATAAAAACACCAAACAAAAAACCTAATTTAAGTTTGCATGCTTGGTGCTTACAGATGGATCTTTGTTAATTTGTTTTCCACAACTTTTTTCTCATAACCTAGATGAATTTATTTCAGAGATGATGGTAACAAATGTTAGATGAATACTGGAGAAAGGAACACGCTGAGCTGTGTGACTGTCTTCAGAAGAAGTTAGACAAAACCTAGAGCAACTCTGTGGCTGATGGCACTTGTTTCTTTCACCTCAGCTTTCCACATCAACTAAACACAGCCTTAAAGCAAGGACTTGATTTCTTTAGAGGCAGACACACAAGAGAATACATGCTCCCTCCATTCAGCCCCAGACCAGCTGTGGAATTACTATTTCATATGTTAAATTCTTGCAGTGGTTATAAATCTGTACCTTGCTTTTATTTTGAACTTGACTTTAGCTTCTAGCCACTAGATCTCATGACACCTTCTTCTAGAATCAGAGTATTCCTTGTGTCAGTAATTACAGACTGTGATCCAGTCTGTAATTAGAAAACATGACTTCAGGTAAGTGCAATTAATGAAACACCTTGTGTTTTGCTTTTCTGAAATGGGAAATGGAGAATGCAAATAGGCAAAAAGGACAAATCAAATTAGTTTAATACCTTAGTATTTTATTTCTTACTGTTTTCTTTTTTTTTTTTTGTATATATTTAGGACACTTTAAGAGCATGTTCTCTGTCTCAATTCCCATAGTCACATAAGAGTGAACACTTCTACAATTTCACCAAAATACCGTGTTATCATTTTTTCTTTTCACACTTTGGTCTCAGAAAATGTTCTCAATTTCTGTTGATATTAAGGTCACATTTCCTCTTCCTTATGCTTCTCTATAAAATTATTATTTGTAAGCCTTAAAAGCTTCCCTCCAAGTAGCTCTTGTGCTACACAATGCTCTGCAGGATGAGCTTAGTGTTATGTGCCATTATAATTTCTCCAACCGTATCATTTAAAAAAAATGTTTTTTAGAACTTTTTTTTTAATAAATATTGGCACTCCTGCTTCATTTTTCTCCTCCTCTTCAGGGATATAAAAAATGCAGATATTATTTTTGTGGTTTTGGGCTTCCTTGCCAAATTTTCTCAGCTTATACTTCTACTTCCAGTGTTTTTTTAGGCTTTCGGGAGGCCCCTTTTCTTGAAACAGAACATGAGGTTCTGTTCACCCCAAACTTTTCTCATTTTGATTTATCTGGTCAGCATACCCCTTCAGCATTCATTAAAACAATGCCCACTCAGCTGACAGTAAATGACACTCTTATTCCCACATTTATTTTCAGTTATTTGAAAAAATATTTGAAGTTGGCCCATTTTCAAGTAATTTTCCTGTTTTCATTCGTAAAATGGTTTTGCATGTTGTAATTTCTGTGTTTGAGGAAAGTAATAGTAAGAGCATGGGGATCTCTTGAGAAGCAGCCACAATAAGGTTATTAGAGTAAAATATAAAAAAAAAAAAAACAAAAAATGTTCCTAGCCATGGAAATACTGTTAACTGTTATTCAGATCAAAATAATAAAAAGGATAATTTTTTATATACTCTAAATACAGCATTTATAACCCTGCTTTTGTGAAAAAAACAATGCATAGCTTTAAATACAAGATACAATCATAGAAATCATTGAAATGTCTGGGTAGAAAGGGACCTCTAGATGTCATCTAGTCCAGCCATCCTGCTGAAATGCCAGCAATGGACTGAAATTCTTGGGAAGAATAGCATCAGGAAGAGGTAACAGATTTAGACACTGTCAACTTATAAAAGGTCACCTCTACTTCCAAACTAAATTCCAACTATTACTGTTTTAAGCTGAAGTTTCAGCTGGTTTATGGATTCTGGAAGTGGGAATAAAGCTGATGCTGCTGGCTGGGGCAACAGCATCTGTGGATACACAGAAGATAAATATATTCTATTGTCATAGAAACCCATATTAGAAATAGATTCTATTGTCATAGAAACCCATACTAGAGCACATCATATTAGAGCACAACTCAAAACACAGAAGTTGAGGAAGCAAACACTGGGGCAAAATCCAAAGCAGACAACTTCAATTAGTTCTAGTTAGCAACTGGATTGAATCAGATAGTGCCTGCTACCTCACAAGGTTTAAGATGATACTTGTGTTGACTTTGGCAACACTCCCTCTGTCAGACTAAAATCTAGTGAGAAATCTTAACAGAGCTGCTGCTTCCGTTCTCACTCTACATCTTGTGCTAAGAGATTAATCCAAACAGGCAAGTGGTGATCTCAGTACTTACACTCAAACTGCCCTGAGCAATTCTGCTACAGCACCACATTCGAAATGCAATAATTTTTTTTTTTCAATTAGAACGGCATAAATTACATTTTCAAGTTGAGTGGATGGGCCAAAAATAAATAAATAAATAAACAAATAAATAAATAAACAACCAACCAAAAAAAAAATGACATTGATAACTATCTGAGCAAAAACATAGAACTTTTTTTCAGGATTAAAAATGTACAGCTTGTTTTTCTGTCAACTGGTCCAGTCTGGACATCCTTAGAAAAAGTAAAGCAATGGGCAGACTTGTAATATTCACAAATCTAGAGAGAAAACAGTGTTGATAAATGCTTGTAACTTGAAACCAAAGCTGGACTTGTATTCATCAAATAGTTATTTGACAGAAAAAATGCAGTTTTATTAACCTAGAAATATTCATGGCTTTGTCATAATTTGTGAGAGTTTCAGCTGAGAAAAGTTGTGGAACTGTGTTCAAACACCAGCAGGAAAACAAAGATGTTCTGTTGCCTAAAGCAAGAATCACTCAGATTCAGTTCCCTCCTATCTCAAAGGTATGTGAACTCAAATGACACCCTTAGCCAAGTGTTGTGTGCTCCACCTCACTGCTGTGCCCTCAACCTGCAGCTCACAGACAGGTGATGCTCCTCACTGACCCGAGATGGACAGTGCATGGAGTGACCCGTGTCATCTGCCTCAGCTTGGTGCTGCCCCAAGGCAAGGCTGTGCTTGGCAAGCCCCTACTCACATGCAACTGATTAATTTGCCAACCTACAAGGCAACGTGCTCCCTTCAAACATGGGAAAAAAAGTGAAATAATACTCCCTGTTTTCTAGGCGAGTGTGCTGACTGGCCTGTTATCAGAAAATGTACTTTTAAATAGGGAATATTATTTCATATTACTAAGTCTGTGCAAGAAAAAAATAGCAATGGTTCTTCAGATAATTTTATTTTGGAGATCTTGCAAATGGCCTGCTGTAACTAAATAATAATTTATTTGTTTTTATCATGTAATTATGTTTATTTTGCTTGAATATTACAGAAAATGTACCTATGCATTCTATAGTTGCTTTAAGGAACTTTTTTTATATCAGTCATAGTAATTAAGCACCAAAAAATAAATCCACTCAGATTCTCCTAGTATTCTAGATTCTTACTTTTCTTCCATAAGGGTAACAGGTTAATTGCCTTAGTAGAAAATAAGCCCTATTAACTAGTATAGACAAGTTACTGCTGTACTGGTTGGTTCCATTTTTACTGCCATTAAGTCTGGATTTGATGTATATAACAATTCTTCTACAGAACACAAGCATCCTATATAATAGTCTACCTCTGATATACTCAATTTTGCAAGATTCATCATTTCTCTGCAGCTGAGCATCACAATTCCTACTGCTTGGTCTAGAAGCTGGGAGTACTGAGCATTCAGAGAGCTCAGCAGTTTGTAAATTTAGGTTTCTTTAATTGAAAGCCAAATAAGTCAGATCTAAAGAAAAACAAACAAACAAAACCAAAACCAACACACCAAATCAAACCAAACAACCTAAACCAACAAATCAACAAAGGGGAGGGGAACTGACAGCCAGGAAAATTATTCATGTTAAAATGTGGTTTAGGTCTCTAACATACAGTGCTGTCCAATGTATACTGAAATATTGAAAAATATACAGCGATCCTCAGTTTTACTTTATTTTGGTGAAGTTCTTTCATTTTAGATGTTTTTTGTATGGGCACACATTTGTGAGGGAAAAAGGTACAAAAGAATCATATAGTTTCCTTAAAAGAAGCAGTCATAAGATATTTTAATTTAACAGCTCAAATGCTTACAGCAACCTTCCAATCTCTTCATTGTGCAAAACCAGAGATAAGTCTGCTGTTACTTTTTTATATGACTATTTTTGGCTATTATGCACAAAACAACAAAAACCCAGCCAGTGGACACAAAGAAAGAAACCTAGGTAGAAAGAACCTATTTTTGTTCTTAAGAGAGTCTGAAATTAAATATTTGCTCTTCTTCATTTACATTAAAGGGAATTAATGATGAAACCAGGCTGAAGTCCCCACTCAACTTTTCAGCACAAGGACAGGTTACTTTTAGAGCAATCGTAGAAAGAAAATCCAATACATGTCATTTGACTGTTGCAAACTAATCCTCACTCTGCTTCTTTCTATGAATTGCAAGGTCCAATAGGCAGCCTCAGATGAGTCTCAAGTCCAGTACATGCTTTTCAAACTTAATCAAGAGAATATAGAAATGTATATAAAAAGATGAAAGTGTCTTTGCCTTTATATGCATTAAAAAAAAAAAAAAAAAAAAGAAACTAAAAAGCTGGGTGGGGGAAAAGTGAGATGTTTCATAGGGGAAGGTTAAGTCTGATGCTAATGCTTATTTAAAATGGTGACAGTCTGGAGTAGTGAAGCCTTGCTGGGCTGCTTTAATTTCTCCCTGGAATAGCTCTCTCCCAACCTTCGGCAGCACATCAAAGTCTCTGGAGCTCAATTAAAATTGGATTATATTGAAATGCTCTTTCTATGGAACTGTGTGCTCACTAACACTTTTCTTTCAGTAATACTCCAGATGACAGTTGCCCATCCCAATTTAAACAGTTGTCATAGAGACCATGAACTAAAGCAGCAGTAACTAACAATACAAAGGAAAGGTAAGTGGTAGGATTTCTGTGAATGAAGGGCTTGATTTCCAACTGCAGGGCTCACACTGCAAGCAGATAAATGCAGAAAACATAAAAGGCTGTAATGGTCTCCTTATTCCTAAGCAGAAAGGAAGAGAAATAGTAAACATTTTCCTTTTTTTCCCCCCAGTAGCTAGAAAAGTGTTTTTACATGCCATCAAGTTGTAGCTACCTAAAATGTCTGGAATAAAGCGACACTCCCTAAGAAAACCAGCAGGTAACTGAAACCAAACTACAGTCACCAGTCTGTAAATTAAAAAAAAATCAATCACTACTTGATAATTGTAATAGAAAAAAAAAAAAAGTTAAGTATTTTTCTTTTGAAAAATATTTTATAGGAAATTATAGTTGATGTACAAATCCTTTGCCTTTATGATAAAAATCTAAAGTGAAGATGCAAATCTTTAAGAAACTCTGAGTCTGAATACATTCGGTTAACATTGCGACATTCCATATGCCTAATGCTTTCAAATTGTTTTATTACTGTTTTATAATCTATAACCACGTAGATTTTTGATGTAGTGCACCAAAAACCAACAATACCACCGGAAAACTCTGGCAGCATCCACAGAAACCAAAATAACATAAACAGCTTCCATTTCTGGCAGCACCGGACAGCAATGTATTTAACAGCGTAAATTGCTAGTAATGCTACTATTTTCTCATGTAGATGGCATGTTTCTGGCACTATAAAACTCTTAACCTTTCTTGTAATTGGCTTATTGAGAGTCCCAAGGTTGTTTTTTGTGCCATTGGGCTGATCACCATGGAAATGAGCACTTATTGCTGTTTCACAGTAGTGCTCTATTTTTCTTCCCAGCCCTTCTCAAGCATCCTCCCTGCTCTCCGGGGAAGGTAGTGTTAGGATTTTGAAGCAGCAACAAGGCAGAGTGCAAAGAGTGCAGGCCAAAGGGGAAGAAAACAAAAATGTGTCAGAAAACCTAAAAACCTCACAGATCAGAATTTGTCAAAACAAGGCCTTGCTTTAAACCAACAAGAAGGGCCCCTACAGCTTGGGCTTTGACAAAGCGTGGACCTTTTTTTTTTTTAAAAAAAAACACTTTTTTTTTTCTTTTCTTTTTTTTTCCAGTTTTTATTTATTTTTAGCCCAGCTGTAGAAAACACCATTTAATGAACCTGTCTGGGGCTGCTGTCCCCATCCTGTCAGGCATGTCAGAAGATGACAAGCACTGGGGACAGGCCGCCGCCAGTCACAGACAGCCCTGCCAGCTGGAGAGTTCAGCCCCAATCTAATCACACCACCAGAAAATAACTTTCACACTTGCAGCCTGACAGGATGGGCTCAAGAAAAAAATAAAAAGAAAAAAAAAAAATAATGGAAAGAAAAAGAAAAAATTGAAACGATTATTTCTGTTTCAATTACATACATTTTTCGGGGGGGGGAAAAAAAAAGGAAAATATTTTTTAAAGGTACTAGCACTTCATGCTAGTTTCCATTACTGTTTCTGCCTTTCCTTTAGCAAAAAGAAGACCAATAAAAACATTAAAGTCATCAGTGAAAATAAGACAGCATTTACAGTACCTGGATATGATTTTGCTGCATTTTGCTGCATTTATTGCTATGTATACACCCTTTTGCAACATATATATATATAAAAATATCTATAACCATTGGCAGAGCCACACTTACAAAGCTGTATGTGGTTTTATTATTTAAAAGAAGATGGTTCACTGAATATTATATCTCTTCACAGCCGTCACTCTAGGGTTTATATTATCATTTGGGCAAAACCAGCCCAAATGGAGGGGCTGTTTGTGCTTCTGGAATTGAAATGAATGGAAAAGAATAACAATTTAAAAAAAAAAAAAAAAAAAAAANAAAAAAAAAAAAAAAAAAAAGTACTAGAGCCCACAGACCCAACATAGGAGGTTCTTTCCTATTAACATACAGACTATGAAAAATAAAATCCAAAAAGTCTTGAAAACATATATTCAAAGGGGCCGCACTGAAAAGACAGTAGTACAGTGGTAGGCATCCTCTCTTTCTTATTCAAAAATAGCCCAGATCCCATCTCAGAAACACAGATTCCTGCTTCAGAAATTTAATAATCAAAAATTGCTAATGTAGACCTCTGCACCAGAAATCTAATAATCAGTAAGACCACATAAAGAGAGGCTGAAAACTATTATTTAAAAAAAAAAGCACTTCCCCCAACAACTATTAAAACAGATTATTAGGTTTAGACCTAAACAAAATTACTTTAAAATACACATCCAGCTAAAATGAAAGTGCAAAATGTTAACTAACTGTATCCTATCTACTCCTAAATGTAAATCAAAGTATTTTCTAGTACATGTAACTTAATATGGACATCTTAGTAAACAATTTGCATTATTTGGAAGGTAACTGGGATGAGAAATGACTGGTTCATGTAGTACTTAGTAATTATTTTAGAAAGAAATTATGAATGAGAGTAGGTCCTTCTAATGCCTATAAAATAATGTAAAAATGAAGATTTGTTATTGCATCCTGCCATTCATTCACTCTCTGTTGACATTAAAGATGTCAGAAGTCTGTTTAAAAGCTTGCTATCTCTATTCATCTTTGCTTCTGGCATGAAATACAGACTATAATAATCTTGTCAAGCCCACATTTAGACATTAATTCATGACCCTCTGCTACAATTTAGAGAAAATTCATACATAACTCTTTTAAAACAAACTATGACCCCAGACAGGGTATTATCTAGAGTCAACTGCCAAATATACATTTACTAAAGCCACGACCACCCTGATGTTTCTTAATGGATCAGATGGTCTAAACCAGTAAGATGTATTAATTAAATTTTTTTTTTAACCTGAAGACTAATCAGATTTTTACCATTTTTTCCCCATTCTGAGAAATTAGGTATTCAATTAGGCATATTACATTCCTGGGAAGACAGAAGGAATCATGTCTTTCATAATTTCAAGGCTATGGCTAGAGCTGTGAAGAAAAAAAGAAGCTGAGAATAGATGTAGCTCCCACTTCCAATGCCAGTGAGAAGTGATGACCTTCAACCCAAGAAGGTGACCCTTCCAGCAAAGCAAAGTCCCCACGAGGACCCCACCCTTCAGAACCCATGCAGGAGGGTACACAGTGGATCTGACAATAACTCAAAACCTATCTGTAGACTTCAGAGGAAAAACTCAAAACAGAAGGGGGTTACTGCATACATACAAATGGAAACATCTTCTGTCAGCAATCTAGATAAAAATCCACTTCTGCAAGGAACCTAGATGCAAATGTAAATACTAATATTTCAATGTACACTTTGAAATATGAAAAATGGGTCAGTAGAAGTGCTGTCACAAAATCTGTTAGTATTTTGATACGTACGTCACCTGGATTCAAAAAAATCAAGAAAGGAACAAAACAGGACATAAGAAACATGTTGGGGGTTATATTCTTCAGTTATTTTTAGTAATTTTGTTTTGATTAATTTGATAGAAAGAATGGAGAAAAAAATGCTTAGAGAAATAAAGGTATGCTATACTGGTCAATATGACAGTAAACTAGCTGATCAGCTCTACCTGTTGAAAGCATAGGTTGACATGATGAAGGGCAATGATACTGATAGATTACCTATCTTCTATATTTGCTATTTTCATGCAATGTCTTAATTTACATACACAGGGACCATCCACAGTGACCAACGAAACACAATCAGCTCATGTTGATTTAAGATGGGAAAACATAATCTAATATTGCGCACCAGTTAGGTCATTAAGTGGTACAGAACAGAGCACACATCTGAAATTCCAGAAATTTCTGCTAGACAACATAATTATTAAAATTGTAATTTTCTCTGATCGTCAGCATTAGCAACTTTGTTAATAAAGGAACTGCATAAATTTAAAAGCTTCCAACTGAAAAAGCAGTGTTCTCTTTGAAAAAAAAAAAAAGTAATAATAAAGAAAAAAACATCAACAAACAAAGAAACAACAAAGCCACTGATTTGAAACAGTATTTCTACAGTTTTTTTTCCTCATAGACAGTATCCTTCCTAAAACCACCATTTACTATTTTATCATTAGCTTATACACTGCTGCTTTATGGTAGTATTACTTAATTTATTTCATTCATGTTGAAGCAGAGAGCTTTGGCTTCTTGACCCCAATTTTCACTTAAAGAAACAAATTTCTTTTTTTGCAAACTAACGCAATTTTTCTCCTGTCAACCTTTAGCCTCACTTTAAAATATTAACCTTTTTTTCCTATCAAGATAAGACACCAACTTTCTTCTATCCAAATTTAATATTAATTACCATATTTTATGATAATGTTATAATTCACTTTCAGCTACCTCAATCAAGCACATAAAAGCAATTTAAATCTATACATCCTACCAGAGTGCAGTAGCACTTGAGCACTTCTGTACATGCCAAACCTGCACAATCTCCTTTAAAAAAGCATTATTTCTTTTTAGTATTTGTATTTTTGCCATCTTGTACTCTAAAATGTTAGCTAAAAGATGTGTTTCTCCTTTGAAAACACAACAGGAATCTGAGATAAGGACGAGGATACTTCCAAAACAGAGAGCAATGCAAAATTATCATAATAATTTGCCTGCCTTTTCTGCAAAATTCATTAGATGAAATGAAGATACAGCAAAACTAGGGAGAGGAAGCCTGAAGTAGAGGGAATTTTTTCCTACGTTTATTTTTATGCTATCCCACCAAATTAATTAAATGAGCTGTATTAGCGTTTCTGACAGCAGAATATATTTTATATACATGACTCTAAGTAATTTAAAACTTTAATCTCACAGAAAATAAGTAAGATAAAGTTTTACATCACTTCTCTAAAAGATGATGTAAAATAAGACACATTAGCTATTATAAATCTTAATGCTGACTTTGGAAGTGTTTGCAAAAACGCTGAGTTCTATAACCAGCTGTTACATTTGGCAGGTTGAAGTAGAAGCTGGAAGTAATTCAGAGAGTCCAGATTTGTTTTTACAAACAGGTGCCTACTACCATGAATCCATAGAGTGACCTTACTTGCTTTTCCCAAGGAAGACTGTTTGACCCATGTATAAGGAACTGCTGAGAGGAAATACCTATTTGCTTCAGGAGGAGGACAGAAAGTACTTTTCTCCTTCCTGGTATTAATTATTTCTCCATAAGAGTCCATGGTATCATTAATTTAAAGACTGCAAAACAGAAATAAAACAAGGCCATAACAATTTGTGAAAAACCTCAATGAATAATAATATAAAATATATTTATGACAGCGACCCTCTCGTTGGCCGTTTTAATCTTCCAGTGCAATGTACAATATTGACATAAGTCTTCTACATCATTAAATTGTAGCATATTTACCATGAATAACAAGGGGGTCAAGCTGTTTTGAAGAAAAAAACCCCAAACAACAAAGAAATAGAGAGAGCATTATTCTCGGAAGAGCTTTTTAAAATTCAGCTGGTTGCTGTTGGATCAGTTTTCTCTACCAGCAGAAAAATTTGGATAGCTTTAATATCTACGAAAAAAAACCATAAAATTTTTACAATGGAAAATGTCAGCTAGTTCCATAAAAAATACAAACACTTGAAACACTTGTCATTTTATAGAGGAACAAATTAACAAATATGACTTCTCAAACTTATTATTAAAAACTTAGATTTTTTTTTTTTCTGTGGAAGATTCAGTCTGCTCCTGCTGGGATTGTTATTTATTACACTGTGTAAAATATTCCTGAAGAGATTCCAATTTTTTTAAGCTTACACCAGGGAGTAACATTTTTCTACAACAGTACAGGCAAATGAAATAGATCCCAGCCAAAGAGTAAACCAACCTAAGACATATTTTACATGCAAACATCCCTTCATGTAAAGAAAAAACCCACTCAGGTAAATGCTGTCCCAGGTGTGTTGAACTCTGACAATAATCATCTCGTTTGACCACTAGAGGGCAAGAAGGTGGAAAAATAAAATATTGAACTGAAATATCAGATCAACAAATATTGAATCTCCTGATAGCATAAACAGTAGTAACACAATAGGTACACAATAACAATTAGCTGGAACTTATATTAATATATATAAAACCTGATCTTTTATAGTATTGCTGCATTCTGTAAATACATCTTGAAAAGTGGCAATGTGATACAATGAAGTATCTTTGTATAAAATCAATTATTTAATATATTATATNATTATCAAAGTATAATACTATTTCTTGTCAGTTCTGGTTCTCTGGACTAGAATTACTCTTCATTTTAATACGATCACATCAGTACAAATGCCTGTCCAAAACTTTTGATAAAGCCAGTTTTGCAGAGTGAGTGTGTTCCACCCTGCTTAGTTCAGGCCGTGTATAAACAGTTTGGGTGCAACTGAATGAGATTCCTTTTATGATGATGAGTCAAGCAAACTCTTCTGAGAATCTCCTTGTTAAGCAGGATTCTTTCCTGGTTGCACATAACCACCAATATTTGTAAGCCACCTGAGGCGTATGCCACATGTTGGCATCGGAAAATGGAAATGTACAGAATTTTCAGCAGGCTGGTAGATCAACTGGTAGAGAAAAAAAAAACACAACCAAACTCGCTTTTGTTTGCATTTTACCTGCAAAGCTAAACACGTTTCTTGGTGTCTTAGGTTAAGGACAGAGTCATGACTATGATTTTATTTTATCACTAGCAAAATAAAGTCTCTGGAGGCAAAATGCTTTCCTCTCCACCTCCTTCCCCTAATACACAGGCTCAATAAAGTCAAATAAACATTACACTGAGCAGTGACAGGACAAGGGGAACACAATTAGATTCCCACTTTCTCCATGAGTCTTGGTCAGTTCTGCAGGGGCTTATTACAAGACATTACACTGGTGAATAACGGAACAGAACAGGCCAACCTAGGGGAAAAGTAAAGCCAATAGACTGGCTGATTTACCTCCCTTTAGGACAAGAGGTGAGTGTTAGGACCACAGCCTTCCCATCCTCTCACTGAGCCAAAAATGTCCTGGGAAAAGACTTTGCTGATATTAAGCATTCTAAGCACTGTGAGCACAACAATATGTCAATACAATTTCTTATGTGCACTTAAGTATATATCTTCAGTCAGATATCTTGTGCAGCCTGAACAATTGTTTTGAACAGAAATCACAAAATTCACAGGGGTTATCTGATCACTGCCATTATCTATTGATCATTATTTATTGACAATATGAGTTATTTTCATCTTCAAATGTAAAAAGTGTACTATATACTACAAACAGGTCACATCCACAAAAAGGAACATGAGCTGAATCATCAAGAACAGAAAGTAGGGTGACCCAGTTTCTAAGCTGCATTGTTCAAGCAGACTGTTGTCAGATATTGTGATAGATCTAAGCATGAGATCATGGAGATTCCTAAGAAAACCTTTGGAATATACCTGAACAGAGTCCTCTGAGATTCCTCACAGCATCATTTGATTCCTGGGCAGCACAGCACTCGCTCTGCTGAAAGTCTTCTCATATTCTTGTGCTTATATAGCAAAGCATAACATGGAATAAAACTGACTCCTCTCTTCACATACTTATCACCAACTGCAATAAAATGCAGCCCTCTCCCAACATAACCCAGAGCCTGACTCCTTTCTGTCCTCCACTACTTCTCTCTGTTTATCTTTCTATTATGCATGAGGTAGCAGAAAAAATTGTCTCCCCCAGTGTCTTGGTTTCAGACTCTGCCAGTGACTGAGCCAGTGCTGTTGACCTTAGCTATTCTGTCAGAAATCCTGTATATGCCCTTTACCATATGTGAGCAGTTCAGTTAAAGAAATACACAATGAAATCAAACCCACTTTTCACTACCAGAGACAACAGCCAGACAAAGCATACTCCCCACTCCATTCTCTGAATATAAATAGTTGTATGTTCTTAATTATCCATGTCCCTGACACTGCTTTTGAAATGAAAAGCACAAGAGACAATGACATCATCAGAGGAAAACATTCTAGATCTTTACAATATTTAAATGTTTTTTTAACTTGCCTTATATACCAAGATTTTAAAAAGCAAACAGAAAATTAAAAAAACCATATTCTGCAGTAAAATCAGCTGCTACTTGGAGAACATAAAGAAAAGAAGATGGTAATTTAAATTATCGAGCCAGTGATAACTCTCTCAGTAAGCAAAACTTGACTTCAGCAGGAATTGCACCTGAGTTAACACGGCAGGACTGGTTTGCACAATTGCCAAATGATTTCCTGTTTCTTCATCTCGTATATTAAAACCTAGTAAAATCTTGTTACCTCGACATAATTTTATGTTGTCACTAATGTTACAGGACACTCCAGCTTGCCTTTGTGTTTGGAAAAAGCCCTTCTGCTGACACCTATTATGTACAGTCTGCTTACATTTGCAATTGTGTGATGCAAACAATGTGTAGGGAATGACCTCTTCGGTTCCAAACCATCAACAGATAAAACTTCCGAGTTTGGAAGCACAATTAAAAACAGTAGCTGCAATTAAAAGAAAAAAAAACAAACCAAAATATCCCACCAGTTTACTGTTCTGACCACAGGAAGACTCTGGGAGTAACAGCCGTTGTGTGTTTATTGAAACAGTGAGGTGACTTAAAAATGCCCTGTCAGTTTTTGGCTCTGTCTTGCCAGCTGCATTAAAATGCAGCCCTGAGCGATTTTTTTTTTATATCTTTTTTTTTTTTTGTCTGGAATTTCAGGAGCAGAGACTACAAAAGAGCTGATGAGCAATGAATGCTTCACCCTTCCTCAATTAATCTTGTCTCTCTACCTTTGCTTTTGCTTTCCCTCTACATGAAGGTAATAATGACACCCTCATCCATTATCCTTTTATCCCTGTTATTCTCGTGAAATTGCTTAATAATATGTTACAGATTCGTCTTCACTCACATAATTCTTCCTGTCATTTGCAGTATATCATCCTGCAAACATACAGCCCACTTTCACTGGCCGTTCTTTGAAGATTATTGTCAGTGACATCTTCAGGATGCGTTTGGAATCTGGAGCATCATTTCTGTTGCGATGGGGAATTACACTGACTTATCTGTCATTGCCAAAAGCACAACAAGCAATTCAGTGTTAATGCAAAAGTAACACAGGTTTTTATCATGCCGCCAGAACAAGAGCTCTTGTAAATTTATGCTAATATGGCCCTTTTATAGTTTAATAACCTCCTCCCCTACTGGATAAAGGGGCACATGCACACACACAAGCACACGCATAACACACACACGCACCCACACATGCTGGTGGTTTAATAATCTGTGACACAGTGTGGTGGGTAATTTGTGGCTGATCCTCTTGTAATTATTTATTTTAAATCTTTTTATGAATGCTAATCTTATATAGTACAGCAGATCTCCAGGTTTGTTAGATACATAGAAATTTTAAGAAGCAACTGAACAGCTTCTATTTCTAACAGCAGGTATCAACCATAAATACTTCCCATTACACAAATTCCCTATTTCTCAATAAAATAATGACGGATTTTTTTTGTTCGTTTGTTGGGGTTTTTTTTTTCTTTCTTTTCTGTAAAGCTGTGTCTGCTGATTCCATTTGCCTTCCTCATCAAGAAATGCACGGTACTACAAACGAGCCCTTCTCCCTGATCCAGGGTGGCATTCCAGAGGGACCCTGGCGATCCTGCCTGCATGCCAAATCTGACAACACATGACAAGCCGGTCGGCGTGCAGTAATTTGACTAATTATACCGGATTAGAGCATATTAATGCAAGCTGTTTTCTCCAGAGTTAATGACCTGCTGACTGGGTTCTGTAAGGCCCCACTAGGTCTACAGACAGCTAAAAAACAAAACCCTGCTTTCTAAGCCCTCGTCATTTCGCATCAGCAAATGAGTATATCAAACTACTGAGCAGCAAAATTCAAGCGACATTTTGTGTGCTACAAACCCATGCAGCTTTCCCTAACTTTCCACCTCAAGGGTTTCTTTGATATAAAATTAAAATCTACTCTTTCTTTTTTCTTATTTATTTTCCTCCTGAAATGTAGTGTCCAAAACTGAGGAAGATTTTTTTTTTCCTAAATTTTCCCATTTTTTTATTAATGAGCACAGGGGAGAGAAAAATAACTTATGGTCATGGCCATATGATTTCATTATTATGTTAAGATTCAACACTTTTCCTCAAATAATTTAGTGTTATAAGCAACTTTATGAAGTGATGCTCTCAAATTACATGTATTTTTCAGGAGGTTATATCTTGGATATAACTGATTCAGGATTGATTTTTTGTCTAGTTTTTTTTCTAGATTAATAACTTTTTCATAAATAAGACTGGCTGTTGTTTTGAAACATTTTAAGTGAATGAAAAAAAATCTTCCAAACTTGAACTGGATTGTTTAAAAATAATTTCATTTCAAAACTTTAGCTTATTTTAAATACAGGCTGTTAGGAATAACATTTAACAAATATGAAACAATTAGGCTGAAATGGAAGATTTTCCCCACAAGAGCCAAGGATAACCTTCAGCAACAGGATGAGGGCTTTGCATGTAGCTGTGTGTATACAATGAAGGTTTCTCATCTTCTGAAATACAGAAACATGTTTTTCATGTAATGATTTTAATGTATACATAACTGAATTTTTGTACTATTCAAACCTTCAAATTAAGGATTATAAAAATAAAATTTCAAACCTTAAAATCCATTAAGGATTCTAAAATAAATTCACATCTGCAGCTCTTCAGACACACAGGCCTGTGTATTCCAATTTAGAGCTGAAATATTTCAATACTCCACTGAATATGCCTGTTTGGTATAAAGCAACATTTACTTCTTTTCCTTTTTCTAATGTAATTTTTTGAAACTCTTGTATGTGTTACTTTCTGGAATAACTAGAAATAGGAAAATCAAACTCCAGGTACATTTTTCTCAAAATGCTCATAACAGTGGGCAACTGAATCACAAATCAGATGCACTGACCACGTATTTCCAATACAAATGTCTTGCTGATACAACCATGATAAAGAACTTTATGGCAGGGAAAAAGTTAGTTTCTGTTAGCACCATACGATTTGATTATTATCATTCTGCATGCCATTTGTTTCTTATATCTCATAAAGGTCTAACTACATACATCCAGTACGTAAACTATACACAAGGAACAAAGTATTGCACTTATGCCTATGCATATCTAGCATAACTCAAATGGAATTTAATTTTGCCATAAATGAAATCACAAACATAGTCAATTAGCCCATGAGGTCTTTGAGTCAAATTAAACTTTCTACAATCCAATATCAAGTTGGTTTTGCTTTGAATTTTGTCAGCCAGAAGAAAATGGGGCTATCTGTGACTTGTGCTTGCAGAAAGCATTCTTTTAGTGTGTGAAAGAAGAGGGTCTGAGGAACATTAGTAGTGCTGCAAAAACTCCTAGAGAACTAGCTCAATTAGGAAAACTGGTAATGGGCTAGAGAACTTCACACTAATTTACTAGACTATATAAAATAATTGAACCAAATCCCAGCCTTGCCTTTAACTACACTAAGATCTCTGCTTTGCCATTACCCCGAAGAGCCTGAAAGTCATCACCCTCAGACTGCTGGTCAATAATATATGGAAAATAAGATGTCCACTGTGACCTGAAAGGCAGTTATCAAATGTTTACAGAAAAAAAAAAGCCACCACCACCCTGGCATTCTTGTTGGCACTCTCAGCAGAGGACACGAGGGGTGAATGGGCATGAAGGCTACTAAGCTGACACCTCTGTGAGGGATCCTTCAGGTCATGGGTGAAGCCTATCAGGAGGGCAGTGTGGGAAAGACAGAACTGTTGCTGCTCATGCATAAACAAAGATCTTTGATCTTCAGGGCTGTCAATCCAGCATCTTTCAGGAGACCTAAATTTATTATACACAAAAAGTGTAGATGTCCCTTCTAAAAGGAAAAAAAACTGGCATCTGATCCTCCTCTGGATTACTGTGTAATCAATTTTATACTGAAGGTGCTTTGACAGTAAAACTAGGTTAGGTTAATAATTTTATGTTAGAAAAATGGAAGAAAACCAAACCAAAACAAATAAGGTATATGGTGACTTTGTTGCAATAACAATCTAAATAACTTCATCCTTTAAAATAGATAAACGTTATGTTTTACACCAACACATAAACAGAAGAAAACACAAATTTTACAGTAACTAAAACATCTGTATAGCACTAAATAATAACAAAAACGTACACACTGATACAGGAAATATCAAAGTTTAGTAGACTTTAAAAATGCATTGCTTGTAAGAATTCATGCAGCACAGGCTTAACGTAATTGAGAAGAAATATTTAATTCCTGACATTATTAAAGTTCTGAACCTGTTTATCTAAAATTTGAACCTGACAGAAATTTGGGGGCTTTATTTGAACAGCCTGATTACCATTCACACCTTCAGATCTCTGTGACACTGGCAAGAAATAGTGACTGAGTGATCTTCCAGAAAGTTAGATGGATGGAACACGTTGTTGTCTGTCCTCTTGTGGAGGACATAAATATATAAATATAAACCCTGGTAGAGAGGGCAGAAGGTTTGTGACACTAAGGTCCACTCTGATAACTTCCCAAGAGCTCAAAGATTGTATCTGATTTACATACAAATGTCCATATGTATAGCTGTAAAACACCCTACTGAAATAACAGATTTTTTTCCCCCCCCATCATTCTGTTTCCTAGTAAATAAATAGGAACTAAAGACTTGTAATGTTTGCTGATTGTAAACTCACTTTTCCTTCACCTTGTAAATTCTGGCATTGCAGCTGTGAAATCAGTTCTTTTTTCCTTCTAGCCTGTATATACCTCAAAGTGAAAAAAAAATCAAAACAAACAATAATAAAAGGATCTAGCAGGAAGGCAAAGGAGACTTTTACTCTGCATTTTGAAGAAGTAATAATGCAATTTTCAGCCTATCAATCACAAATACCAGACTATAAAATTTATGTTATAGGACTTAATTCATAATCACTACAAGGCTTCATTTCAGTTTGTTACAATATTTTACAGGGCATCTTTCCAGGCTGAAGGATGATGAAATTACAAAATGAAATACCTTCCTGAAGGTAACCAGGTTAAAAAAAAAAATAAACTATTATGTGTTGAATATATGGAATGATCAGTCAGGAAGTCAGCATACTACAAATCAGTGATAAAGCTTTCTTTAATATCAGATTTCTTTAATATCAGGCATGGCAAATAGTACCTGGAAAAAATGCTTCTACAGGTTCTCTTTGGACTAAAGAAAATGAATAATAAAGAATCCAAATCTGTACCATTCTGAATCTCTTATTATTATGATCCTCTTGGATATCTAGAGCTCAGACCAGCCCAAACATCTTAAAACAGTTTTATATTATACCACTTACATTCACTTCATTTCTGATATTAATTTATGCAAAAGCCTTAAAACTGGGGTAACTATGCAAAAAGAAAAATAAAATAAAACCACCTCACACCATTTGTTAGTATTGTAACACTTGTTTTGGAGTTAGGCAGTGTTTCTGAGGATAAAAAAAATCACCACAGAAGACATACATTATGAAAATCATTGGATAGTCAAGATTTTTGTTTCACCAGTCATGTTGCATACTGCCATCCAAACAGAAAAATACACTCATATTTTGATAAAGAAATTGACAGAACAAGTTTTAAATTATTTCTTGTTACTTTCATCAGACACATCATATTAATATTTCACTGGCAGCTGAGCTTTTTAAAAAATGTAATTATTTATGGGTGTCCAAAGCCCTAAAGCCAGCTATTGCTGTCTAAATGTAAACAAAAATCTGATTGCCTACAAACACGGACTACATTAAACTCAATCACCATTTATTATGCACAGTTTACAGTTGAAGCTAAATTCTCATCAAATGAGATTCAAGAGACAGATCAAAACTTTTTTTAAAAAAATTATGTTTAAAGTGACATTTCCTAAATTCTGAATTCAATGAACAATGATATATGTAGAGTTTTTGATCTGGCTTAAGTATTATCTAATAATGATGGTACTAAATAAAAATCACTAGAAAGCTATAGCATCTGCAAGACAACAAAAAAGGCTTACAGCAGAGACTCCATGAAACATTTAGCTGGTATTTTCCACACACTGATCCAGTGAAAAAGGGTAAGCTGTAAAAATGTGCTTCTGAGAGTTTCAAACCATATTGTACAGAAGTCACATCAAATTAATACTGAGGACCATTTAGAGCTTTTATTCTGAAAAGCTTTTGAAAAGGGATTAAACTATGAAAACTCGCATGATACTAAAGTACCTATTAATGGGTTTAGGGGGAGAGGAACAATGAAAGTGTTATTTTTAGATAAATCTTACTTTGTATGTAGCAGCACAAAGCATTTGCTAAAGAGATACTGCAACAGTTCTCCAGCAATATCCCACACATCTAAACACTGATTAGCAGGAGAATTTTTCTTGTCATCAAGAACAATCTCACGCAGAAAAGAGCATCTTACGGCTTTCTCTTTAATTTTCAACATTTCTATAAATAATTCATTAGGAAAATGTAGTCATCTGCAAAAATCGCCTAAGTAAAACTAGTCCCATTTTTTAAGATTGCTTGTTAGTGTAAAAAAAACGACTGCATACTTGTAGTCTTCCATACACACGTCTGATTATCAAAAGCCTGCTAACAAAGTACTTGTATAAAAAAGTTCACGCTGTACAATACACTTAACATGCAGAAAAAAATATGTTTTCAAAACATGTAACAGGAAACAGCACGGGTAGTGAGAACAAGGAACTGGGGTAGTTGTCATCTCATCAAAAATAATGAATGCTCAAGAGATTTCTAACTTCATCTCTTCTCAGTCATTTGTCCAATAACAATAGGCTACCAGGAGAGAAAAGACTGGGCTCGGAACGCGCTCCTCTTCCTCAGCTCTAGCTAGCACCTGTAACCTCCAAACAACATCGTACCAGCTGAAATCCACATGACAACAGCCCCAAAAGACAACTGGAAGTGTTGTTCCTAGCCTGCTGTGCCTCCATTCAGCGGCGGGATGCACCACATGGTGGATGACAGCTTTGTGTCTGCCCCATCTTGCAGCCTCCCCTCCTCCCTCGACACACAGTCGTGCACACACAAAACAGTCTTATGGCTAATGATGCAAACATGAAGTGTAAAGTCTCCTTAATTTGACCCTTGTTAAACTCCTAATTGGATTGAGGCAGTCTCGGAGTGGAAAGCAACCTGGGATTATTCAAGAAAGCTTTTACAAAATGAAGACCAAATTACAAAAGGCTTCTACTCTGGCTGCAGGACACCACAAAGAGCAGGCGATGAATTGCAGCTGTCACTTAAGTTAAAAATCTAATCAATTGCCTTTTTTTTTCAAACAGGTAACTTTTTGAACAGTTTCTTCATTGTGATACTCTTCAGAGTGCGCTTGACCCAAATTTAATAAGCTGCTATTAAAGCAGAAGAGCAGCTGTAGAGCAAACACTGTAGAATGATACTGTGCATTCAGGCTCTTAATGATTTTAAAATGACTACAACCATTGCTTCATTCAAGAGGAACAAAGCTCAGGGCTCTTTGCTCAACAATGTCTTAACACAAACTGTCTGAACAGACAGCATTCATTTGTCCTTCATGAACCCAAAAGGTCAGCTGCATTGCTGAGAACATCTCAACAGTTTAATTGTGTTTCTCCTGGAGGAAGACTGAGAGGAGAAACTTGGGGATTCCTTAGATATGAAAACTAGCCTTTCCTTTTTTTTGTTTTTTTTTGTTTTCTTTCCAAGGAAATATACAGCCAAAGTACAGAGACAAGGGGTGCATGATATGCAGACAGGTGTAAAACATGAAGTAATTATAGAAGCTCAAATTAGTTCCTAGGCCTGAGGCAAAAAAGAGAACAGTGCCTTGACAAAAGGGAATAGCAAATAAGGATAGCAAACAAAAAATGGCTTGAATGTGTAAATTAGCAAGAAAAATGAGACAGAAAAGCAGCTTTACTCTACTATTATTCACCACATGAGAACAGAGCAGCTGAACATGATCAAGAGGGCTTTGGAGGAGAGAGGCAGGCATCAACACCGAGACGAAGCCAAAGAGTGGCAGCTTCGCACTTTCTAGTCAGTCACTCATTATGTGGTGAAGTGCTCTTGAGAAGTGCCTCTTATACTTGACCTATCATATTACTTCTTCTGTAAACACATAATCCCTGCTTGTTAGGTGGTGTCAACACTAGCATTCATTCACTGTGGTAGTCCTTTTGTGTATAGACACTTCAGAAGTGCTGCCAAAAGCAAATAATTGACACCATAATAAAACAATTTGAATTTCAACCAGGTAAACAGATCCTATGTGCTTCTGTAAAATGTACTGTGCTGAGCATTACAACCAGTGTCCCTCATTTGAGACAAAGCTGCTTTCTTATCACAAAACTATTTTCTTTGGGGATCCTTTCAGACAGATGAACAACTACCTAATGATTAACATTAATAAATTAACAAGGTTTAATAACAGGAACTATGGCAACTGCAACTTCTTTGCTTCATGCATATATTAGGAGGAAAAAAACAAAGTTTATATATTTTTACTGCCAGTCAGTTAAGCAAAGGACTCCAAAGAAAACAAATTATGGTTGTATGAAACTGACCACCTCCTCCTTGCAACATATTGTTATCATGAAGGTCACACGAAATCCATAAAAATGGCCAACTTTTATACCAGAATTTTATACACAGAGATATTTTATACTTTAGTCTTTATAGGGACTTACGTGTGGGTATTATAATTCAATATTTAGACTCTTCATTCAAAGATTATATTTTCTGCTGTATAAAGGCACAAATTCTTACTTAAGATCACCTTTTTTTAACCAATCCAAAAGTTGAAATCATTGTGCTTCTCTGTCATCATATGTATTCTAGACAGGATATCACACTAACTTTTATTAAGTGCTCTAAATACTTTTGCAGCCTATCGGACTAAAAAGATGAATCATTCTTTCATTCAGCGCTTGACAATATGGGTGGACTTGCTGATGTATCACTGAGTATCAATGGAACACAATACTAGAATGGCAGTATTTGGTTACAACAGTTATTTAAAAAGACTGCACAAAAGGAAGACTCAGACATGGAGCAACCCAATTCTCAAAGCTGAAGAGCCACGTTAGCACCAAGTACATCAAAAGGCATGAGAAAGTGACATTACACACCTGATATTTGGTTTTCAACTCATCCACCTGGGACCAAGGACAGTACAATATGCCTACCCATACTAGCCATGGCATCTTGTTCAAACACTGAATTCTCAGCAATCTCAAACAGTTTGAACAAACTCATATATTCTCACATCGTCTACCTTTGCTTTCCAACTGCTGCCTCACCCAGTTCTAATTCTTAGACAGAACTTCTTCCCTACATCACTGCCCCTTTTAGAAATTCCATTTTATACTGGCTTTAAAAAATATCTAATCACAGAATCATAGAATGGTAGGGGTTGGAAGGGACCTCTGGAAATCATTGAGTCCAACCCAGTGCAGGATTGCCCAGAGCAGGCCACACAGGAACAGATGGAGGTGGGTCTTGAAAGTCTCTAGAGAAAGAGACTCCAAAACCTCCCTGGGCAGCCCCTTCCAGGGCTCTGTCAGTCTCACAGTGAAGAAGTTATTCCTCATATTGAGGTGAAAGTTCCTGTGTTCCAGTTTATGACCATTACCTCTCATCCTATCACCACTGAGAAGAGACTGACCCCTTCTACTTGACACTCACCCTTCAGATAGTTGTAAATACTAATAAGATCCCCTCTCAGTCTTCTCCAGGCTAAAGAGTCCCAGGGCTCTTGGCCTTTCACAGAATCACAGAATGTCAGGGGTTGGAAGGGACCTATAAGATCATCTAGTCCAACCCCCCTGCCAGAGCAGGGGCACCTAGACCAAGTCACCCAGGAACGCATCCAGAACACATCTTTCCTTATAAGAGAGATGCTCCAGTCCCTTCATCATCTTTGTAGCTCTCTGATCTTCAGCCTGTCCCATCACTATTTCTTCCTAACCCAAAGACAGCATACTTTTGGTTGTGATTTATTTCTCCTATTCCACAAAATAATATAAACTTAACTAAACGGATATAGAAATTGAGGGTTTTTAACTGAATCACTATCATTTTGCCTGCACAACTGATCATCACATACAGTACCAAAAGGTCAGTGTGAGGTTGGAGTTAAATTCCTTTCACATTCACTAAACTCAAGCATGCTAGCATTTGCTTTACAAGCAGTCTGACATGCCCACTGTGTGACTGATTGGCACATATGGAATATGGCAAGCAGTCTTCCCTCAATGCTTTTTAAGAACTTCTAGAAACCACACGGTCCAGACAGGCAGCCTGACCCCACAGATCTGGGAGACTACCAGGGAAAATGGAAGAGCATGGCTTAGCAGCAGAAAGTCTGCAGCTCATACTGGTAAGCTTAATGAGTAAGAATTTACTGCCCCCATAATGACTCAGCTTCCTGGTTCCAATTTCTTCTAAATTAATATCCTTGTAAGACTAGTAAGTACTATTTGCTACTATTTTACTCATATGAAAAATTATTTTCACACACCCATAACTGACGAGCATATCATACACACTAGCCCTAGCACAGCATAGAATAAATAAGTTTATAGGTTCAAGGCAACTTAGTCAATCCTGTCACAAAATTCATGTATAGTAGCAAAGGAATGGAAATTAATAAAACTACAGGTGCAATTCCCAGTTTCAGAAGGCCACACTCTGCTCTGATGCAAACTCCTGCAGAGGCCAACTAAAATGAGACATGAGTTCATGCAATGAAAGTTTGGTCAGCACAAAAGAATGACACATAAGCTTCACTGACCCAACTACATCTGATGCAATTAGTGTCATCATTTTAGCTAGTGCTTGTTTTGGACCATTAATCTAAAAATATTTCATGAAATGTTTAAAATTAAATAGAACAGATGTACTCTGAATAAACGTAAGTAGGTTACTCTGCAAACAAAAATACACTTGAGAACTGCAGTATTTTAATAGCACAAAAACATCATTCCAGCTAACTGTTCTTTATATGGGACAATCTTTCTCCAAGGAAAAAAATCTTCTCAATTTTAGACATTTTCTAATATACTAGTGTCTGTTTGTTACAATCCTTTAACACAGAACAACAGCACCAAAAACACACACAAAAACAAACCAACAAAGAAATAAAACCAAACAGAAAACCTTACAAAATATGCAAAATTCTGGTTTTCAACTGTGAGGTTTTACCCTAAGAATTGTGATGGTGAGTATGTGCTGTCAATTTAGTAAACCTCTTCTAATATCTGGCATGGTAAGCAGGTAATAGGTTGTTTTCACAAAACAGAAGAAAACAATAATTAATTCTCAGTAAAACTATTTTTTCTCCTTGTGTAGCTAGCAGGAAGGATGTGAACTGTATTTTCTAAGCAGTTGTTTTCTATCATTATTAAATGCTTTCTATGAAATGTGGACCAAAATAAGTATTTATCTCTCTTCTCCCAGTCCTGCAAGCAATACTTTAATTTTTAATCTCTTTTTTTTTTTTTTTTAATTCTTTTGGTGAAGGTAAACTTTGTTTAAGCACTGAAAAATTGCAAAATTCTTCCAAATGTGGATAGTTAGAGAATGAAGAGAAGCTGATATAACTGAAGACTATTATTGCTGATCACTGATGCTGAGATACTTAGTAGTTTTTGCAAAGCAGTCATCCAGCCTGCTTGGGTATCAGTGACTCTGATAAATGAAGTGATAAACCCTGGTGCTTCTCTGCACCCTATCCTTCACGATTTCAGAGTTACATGAGCATCTTGGAAAAAATATTTTAAAAATTATCCTGGCAAACATGAGTACTTTTTGTATGAGTGCTACAGATGATGAGACCCACCAGTGTCAGTGGATTTTCTTGCTGAGAGTCTGGTAAGTCAAGACAAATTAGGGTGAGATTGGCACATACAAAGTTAAGAAAGGTTGACACCTAGGCTTCAGTAATGATTTTGTTGTTGTTCATGTAAAACTGCAAAGCTATGAGGTATTGCCTTCCCAACTTTTAAATCCATCTTTCCACAAAACAACGTCAGTTATCAGAACTCAAACTGCATATTAAAATCTGCTTTGCTAGAAGGTATAATGGCAACCTAACCTTAACTTAAAGGGGGCATAGGAACTCTGAGCCACTTAACAGCAGGACCTTAAATGGGTTACTGCAAGTCTGTAAAATGACTGAACAAGAGCCATACTGAAGTCAACACCCCTAAAGTTACAGACCCTATTTATAATTTCAGTTTGTCCCTGTACTTTTCAACAGATGTACCCAGCCAATATCTTTGTAATTAGTCTGTGGTACACTGAATAGCAAATTTTCTCTGAAGGATCCAATACCACATGCTCCCATATATGTCCAAAGTGGAAAGCACAATATAACCATTTTACAGAACTCTCAGGAATCAGACAGGAGCGGAATAAATCACTCTGCGAACAAGCTGTGTACCAGGCTTCATTAGTTATAATTACCCCCAAAATATGCTCAGCAGAATGCACACGTGTCATCTGGGAGTGACACACAATAGAGTGGGCAACTTATAAACTCCTCCAAGCACAGAAAGAGTCCATAAAACAACTGGCTTGTGCATTTGGATTCATGTGATAACACCTCCTATTGCATAAGCCACCAGATGACACAGATGGGGCAAGTCCAAACAAGGAACATTTCTTTTGTATAGGCATTGGACTTCATTTGATGCCTATTCAACCAACAAGCTGAGAAAGCTGAGTATAAAACACTAGATCTTTGTCTTTTTTATTTCCCAGATTATGCTACACTTGCTCAAAATAATGAAACATGTATAGTTTTAAATACTTAGAATATAATGACTTAAAGAAAAAAAAAAAGGTAAAACAAAACAAAAAAAGGATGTTATATTTAACATATTTGTGCACAGACAAAACCAAACACTCTTCCCAAACTTTAGAAGGAAAGAGTTCTAACACAGTATTAACCAGCATCTCCCTTTTTATAATACTATGTCAGTCAGACTTTGGTAGAGCATGTACATTGCTCTAGCATCAAATATTCCTCCTCTGCAGTTCAAAANAATTTAGTAAACCTCTTCTAATATCTGGCATGGTAAGCAGGTAATAAGTATGTTTTCCTAAAAGTTAAAAACCACAACAATTGCATCATCAGCCAACACAAACCCAGATCAGATTTCATGTCACCATAAACCATTGTGTCAAAATTTTCCCTAAAACATGCATTTATATATGGAGGAAATTCAGAACAAAACATAAAGCATCTCAGGCCTGCTGGTGACCACATCCTCTTATTTCACACGCTAGCTGAGGAATGTCATCTTATGAGATTCACTGCTGAGAAGCAGCAATATCTTCTCACACATCATACTGAGAATGTTGTCTTGAGCACACTCCAGGTTGTTTTCACAAAACAGAAGAAAACAATAATTAATTCTCAGTAAAACTATTTTTTCTCCTTGTGTAGCTAGCAGGAAGGATGTGAACTGTATTTTCTAAGCAGTTGTTTTCTATCATTATTAAATGCTTTCTATGAAATGTGGACCAAAATAAGTATTTATCTCTCTTCTCCCAGTCCTGCAAGCAATACTTTAATTTTTAATCTCTTTTTTTTTTTTTTTNTGTCAGTGGATTTTCTTGCTGAGAGTCTGGTAAGTCAAGACAAATTAGGGTGAGATTGGCACATACAAAGTTAAGAAAGGTTGACACCTAGGCTTCAGTAATGATTTTGTTGTTGTTCATGTAAAACTGCAAAGCTATGAGGTATTGCCTTCCCAACTTTTAAATCCATCTTTCCACAAAACAACGTCAGTTATCAGAACTCAAACTGCATATTAAAATCTGCTTTGCTAGAAGGTATAATGGCAACCTAACCTTAACTTAAAGGGGGCATAGGAACTCTGAGCCACTTAACAGCAGGACCTTAAATGGGTTACTGCAAGTCTGTAAAATGACTGAACAAGAGCCATACTGAAGTCAACACCCCTAAAGTTACAGACCCTATTTATAATTTCAGTTTGTCCCTGTACTTTTCAACAGATGTACCCAGCCAATATCTTTGTAATTAGTCTGTGGTACACTGAATAGCAAATTTTCTCTGAAGGATCCAATACCACATGCTCCCATATATGTCCAAAGTGGAAAGCACAATATAACCATTTTACAGAACTCTCAGGAATCAGACAGGAGCGGAATAAATCACTCTGCGAACAAGCTGTGTACCAGGCTTCATTAGTTATAATTACCCCCAAAATATGCTCAGCAGAATGCACACGTGTCATCTGGGAGTGACACACAATAGAGTGGGCAACTTATAAACTCCTCCAAGCACAGAAAGAGTCCATAAAACAACTGGCTTGTGCATTTGGATTCATGTGATAACACCTCCTATTGCATAAGCCACCAGATGACACAGATGGGGCAAGTCCAAACAAGGAACATTTCTTTTGTATAGGCATTGGACTTCATTTGATGCCTATTCAACCAACAAGCTGAGAAAGCTGAGTATAAAACACTAGATCTTTGTCTTTTTTATTTCCCAGATTATGCTACACTTGCTCAAAATAATGAAACATGTATAGTTTTAAATACTTAGAATATAATGACTTAAAGAAAAAAAAAAAGGTAAAACAAAACAAAAAAAGGATGTTATATTTAACATATTTGTGCACAGACAAAACCAAACACTCTTCCCAAACTTTAGAAGGAAAGAGTTCTAACACAGTATTAACCAGCATCTCCCTTTTGTACATCATATTCCCAAAAGAGGTTAAAGCACTGACTGAAGGTCTTTGAGAATGAACACATCAGCAATCAGATCTTTTCTGGAGAGAAGAATATTAATTAAGATTATGTCTGTGGATCAGATTACCTTTCCTTTAACCATTACTACAGAACCAACCACATTACAATGTTTGCAACATTGATCTCATCTTAGTTTTTCTCTGTAAACTTGCCCGCTTTTTCTGCCTCCTGTACTTTGTGCCAATCATAATAAGCATTTTCTCTGGGATATTCCAATCTACTACCAAATACCAGTACCTCATCGTCTCATTAAATGCCTTTCCACATCTTTTCTGTAGTTTTCTGTTATTATACACTAATAGGAAAGAGCTTATCATAATAAAACTATGCTTGATCAGTTAAGGAAACTGATACTCATACACAGTTCACTGTACAGACTGACTCAATGGCAAATACAATAAGTTAAACACATGCAAGCATCTCAGTATTTTAACACAAACACAGAAATATATATTATTTGGATTTTACACGTGTAGACTAGTGCAAGTGCACACATTGATATGAATGTCCATGTGTCTATTTACTTCTATATTCAAGTGTATAAACACATACAAGTAGACCCACCTAAAAATACAGACAACATATTGTACACACACTCAAAAAGCACTCTACACCTTTAGGTGTCATATACAGTGTTTCTACTATGTTATGTTATGTAACATATTATTTTATTTATTTATTTATTTATTATTTTATTATTCCTGTAAAGGAACTATGTAATACCCTCACATCTGTTATCTACTTCCAAGAAAGCCCAGAAAATAATTCCAAAACTCTGACTGAATAACGGATGTATTAAAATTAGTAAGGATACACTAACCACGTGACATTGAGTTTTGTGAACCTGCTCTTACCCATGAAACAAATATCCCATTATTTTGGTACATATTAGTGGACTCTAACTGAATTTCAGTTAACACGAACTGTCATGGAGAGACCTGAGATTATCCACAATATGTAAGATCAGTTAAGGTCTGTCATAAATAGCATCAGTTGACCTGTGATGTGTCAGCTCTGTGCACCAGTACCAGTGTGTGAATGTAAGCAAGGGCAGAATTTGGCCCGCTTGGCCCCATTTCTGTGCAGTGTGACCGAGAGGTCAGCTTCAGTATTCATGCATTCAGTGCCAGCCAACTCCACACAGTGCTCAGAGGCACAGTGGCAGCAATTTCCTATTTTTAAAACATCAGAGGAGCACGAACAATTTGCAAATATGAGCTGCTGTGGTATTATTTGATGTCACTGCCTTCTTCTTGCCTTTCCCTTTTATTTCCTTTTTAAAGAAACAGATATTGAAAGCCTCTCAGCTAATAGTTTCATTCTGACACACGAGTTTAAAAGGTTAAGTTAGTATCTGAAGAAAGGTAATCTGGCTGCTTTTCATAGCAGCCTGCAAGCTCTGCAATCTGCATAGAGAGGGGCATTTGTCATCATTAGCTGAGCAGTGACAGCTGGCACCTAGGGTGTCCCAGATTCAAGAAGTGGCAAAGGCACTCTTCTACCTTAAACTGCCATTAAGGATAGCAGCTTTCGTAAGAAATCCTTTTTTTTTTTTTTAGTTATACAGCAGCAAAAGCATCTGCATTTTCTTTGGCATGGAGAAAGGGCCAACATACGATTAGCAGCTGCATTTAGACAACAAGACACCAGGTTTATCACGTGAGAAAACACCCAATTCAAGTCACTTGAAAATATCTACAATAGGTTCAAAAACAGGGCAGTATTTCCTTCAAAGATATTTCAGACTGATTGATTTGTAAATGGTATTTAAAGACATGACAAATTGTGACTAAACCACAGTTTTTAACTAGAGTTATAGTACTGTCAGTTCAAGCTAGAAATGCCTAATTACTTAAACCAGACAGGTTATTAGATAGGGAAAAAAATAAATAAATTTAGTCCTACACTGGCATTCGTACACAGTACATTCATAGCTTGAAAGAATATGTGATGGAGAACTATTTTAATAGAAGCATTAGAAACTTAAAATATATTTTTTATCGCTAAATTGTTTTTTTTTTCAAAACAGTCCATNCAAAAAGAATCCAAAATCCAACAACAAACAGATTTTTCTTTT
This sequence comes from Ceyx cyanopectus, assembly GCA_013401355.1. Taxonomy (NCBI): domain Eukaryota; kingdom Metazoa; phylum Chordata; class Aves; order Coraciiformes; family Alcedinidae; genus Ceyx; species Ceyx cyanopectus. Next base: position 33,477 of record VYZU01007844.1, read on the forward strand.
AATAAGAAAAAAACCTAATTTCTCCATAGCCTCTCAAATTTGGAAACACAATCAGTAATGCTAGATTTTGCATTATTATGTAAACTAGTTTTTCACAAATAAAACTAATTTTTGTGTTAATGTAAAATCTATGCAAATACATGCAGTCATTTATCAGGGAAGCTGACAAGCATTCCATATTGGAGAGGGAAAATGAAACTGCCTCAAGAATAGAGGCAATTAATTATTTCTGTATTTTCTCTTCCTCTGTCTTGAGGCACAAAAGTTATCCATCCAGTTAAAACAGCAAATGAAATAAAGAGATTTTTTTTTTTATTTAAACACATATGGCTTTTGCCTGCAATACTGATCACCACAAGGTCTACAGATGCCCGTGGCTAAATTGTACACTGGCAGATGCACACAAGGGAAAACCGTGTTAATGCAGCGTGGTGAACAAAACAAATGAAGAACTGAATTTTGGGGGGGCGAGTAAGAGAGGACTTCTTTTACTCCAGCCAGATACGCGGTTTGGATACCGAGAATGGATTAGGTTGGTGACAAATTTAACCTGAACATTTATTTTTTCCTCACCCTCTCTGTCAAAAATCTAAATAGCACATGTAGGAGAAAATGTCTAAACGGCTCCGCACCATTTTGTAAGGTGAAGGTTATAAATGATGGGCTTGGCAAGACATATGGTTATATTATTTCATCTTTACAATTAAGGACTAATAATACATAATGAATGTACTCACAATACAATGAGCAAACTGTTGTCCAACACACTTGCTGTCATATTTTTACCTCCTTAAAGAAGCAATTTGTCCAAGCGTATGTGAAAATCGCAAGCACTGTTGCACAACTGTGCACGTGCCACGTACTCTTCTGTGCTTCACAGGGATAGTAAGAGTTCTGCACTTGCTAACTGATCCTTTTCATAAGGTTATATTGAAAACTTGAAGCCAAAATTAGCCAGCTCATTCCTGGAAATAATTCACAGAAGAAAGCAAGAAATAGACGTAGTAAAGTGTTCGCTGAAAATAAGACAGGATCATGTTGATCACAGTAACCTCTCTCTTAGGAGGCCTGTACACGCTGGATAACTTTAAAATTACCACTGTAATGAGCAAATTAAAAGTATAAAGAATGCATTTATAGTCTGGCTCTGACAGGCATTTTGAGTATGTCACACAACATAAGGAAATCCAGCCCATTAAAGCCAGCATAAAATAAAAATAATACTAAGACCAAAAAAAAAAAATAAATTAAAACCCACTCTTATTTTTCCTAGAAGTTTCCATTAATTTTACAAAATAATTATTCTTTATCAACTGAAACTGTGAACAAATAACATTCTGAAATGTGAATTACTAAAGATACCTCCTTTTGCTCATATAAAAGGGGACTTAGAGAGAACACTGTCACCACCCTAACAGACACACCATAGATACGTTTTTTTCAATGGCACTAATGTATAAGAAATCAAAACACACCTAAATATCAAAACCTATATCTATTATTAAGAACAACTGATAGTAATATTCCTTTACAGAACACAGGTATTTCCATAGGTAGATGGTATTTTTCTTCCAATAATTAATGAAGTTAAAGACTACACATTATTTCTGAGTGACACCAACATTATGCTGCAAAGGATCCAGTTTTGAATATTCTGTCCTAGACTTGGGCTGAAAAAATGGCAGGGAAAAGTAGGAAGGAGAGTAGGTCATCTAGGTTAAATTTTCAAACCCCAGGAAGAGAAGAACTAGAGCAATTTGCTACTCTTAGTAAGAGATTCAGTTCTGCCCTCAATAAAATATTATGCTCTACAATGACAATGTTCCACCAATTCAGAATAAAAACCCAACCAACCAACCAAACATTTGGAGTGGTGGTGGGAAAATCAATACATTTTAAAGGCCACAAAATCTAAATATCAAGTGTTTTCCTGAACAAATCTCTCCACTTCTTCCTTAAATAATAAATTGGTTGACATGTTTATAACAAAATTACAGCTAGGGTATTTTTAGGAACAATAAATAAGTGTTTTTAGCAAGTAGGTTGCCTATATTTAAGACTTATAAGAGATTCTGCACCTTTTGGGAGTTACAGAAATAGTCCTCAATATGCAAAAGTACCTCAAAAGTATACATAAAAGTATGGAGACCTAACAATTAAACTCTTTCACTCATTTCTCTGAGTTACCTCACCTCCTGAAAAAGACTTTAAAGCAGATTAAGGAAAGCATTTTTGAGGCAGCATCTTGTTAAAATATGGACAGAACAGCACTGTCTTTTCTCAATAAGCTAATTCAACAGTAAAACNAAATGTAAAAGTCTATGAAGTCATTTTCGTATTACCATCAATTATTCAACCCATGAAAGACTGAAGAAATGGCTTATAAACATTAAAAGACCCTGATTTGGTTCAAAATACAAAGCTAAAAACTAATATGCCTTCACATGCACCAAAAAGAATCCAAAATCCAACAACAAACAGATTTTTCTTTTAATAAGAAAAAAACCTAATTTCTCCATAGCCTCTCAAATTTGGAAACACAATCAGTAATGCTAGATTTTGCATTATTATGTAAACTAGTTTTTCACAAATAAAACTAATTTTTGTGTTAATGTAAAATCTATGCAAATACATGCAGTCATTTATCAGGGAAGCTGACAAGCATTCCATATTGGAGAGGGAAAATGAAACTGCCTCAAGAATAGAGGCAATTAATTATTTCTGTATTTTCTCTTCCTCTGTCTTGAGGCACAAAAGTTATCCATCCAGTTAAAACAGCAAATGAAATAAAGAGATTTTTTTTTTTATTTAAACACATATGGCTTTTGCCTGCAATACTGATCACCACAAGGTCTACAGATGCCCGTGGCTAAATTGTACACTGGCAGATGCACACAAGGGAAAACCGTGTTAATGCAGCGTGGTGAACAAAACAAATGAAGAACTGAATTTTGGGGGGGCGAGTAAGAGAGGACTTCTTTTACTCCAGCCAGATACGCGGTTTGGATACCGAGAATGGATTAGGTTGGTGACAAATTTAACCTGAACATTTATTTTTTCCTCACCCTCTCTGTCAAAAATCTAAATAGCACATGTAGGAGAAAATGTCTAAACGGCTCCGCACCATTTTGTAAGGTGAAGGTTATAAATGATGGGCTTGGCAAGACATATGGTTATATTATTTCATCTTTACAATTAAGGACTAATAATACATAATGAATGTACTCACAATACAATGAGCAAACTGTTGTCCAACACACTTGCTGTCATATTTTTACCTCCTTAAAGAAGCAATTTGTCCAAGCGTATGTGAAAATCGCAAGCACTGTTGCACAACTGTGCACGTGCCACGTACTCTTCTGTGCTTCACAGGGATAGTAAGAGTTCTGCACTTGCTAACTGATCCTTTTCATAAGGTTATATTGAAAACTTGAAGCCAAAATTAGCCAGCTCATTCCTGGAAATAATTCACAGAAGAAAGCAAGAAATAGACGTAGTAAAGTGTTCGCTGAAAATAAGACAGGATCATGTTGATCACAGTAACCTCTCTCTTAGGAGGCCTGTACACGCTGGATAACTTTAAAATTACCACTGTAATGAGCAAATTAAAAGTATAAAGAATGCATTTATAGTCTGGCTCTGACAGGCATTTTGAGTATGTCACACAACATAAGGAAATCCAGCCCATTAAAGCCAGCATAAAATAAAAATAATACTAAGACCAAAAAAAAAAAATAAATTAAAACCCACTCTTATTTTTCCTAGAAGTTTCCATTAATTTTACAAAATAATTATTCTTTATCAACTGAAACTGTGAACAAATAACATTCTGAAATGTGAATTACTAAAGATACCTCCTTTTGCTCATATAAAAGGGGACTTAGAGAGAACACTGTCACCACCCTAACAGACACACCATAGATACGTTTTTTTCAATGGCACTAATGTATAAGAAATCAAAACACACCTAAATATCAAAACCTATATCTATTATTAAGAACAACTGATAGTAATATTCCTTTACAGAACACAGGTATTTCCATAGGTAGATGGTATTTTTCTTCCAATAATTAATGAAGTTAAAGACTACACATTATTTCTGAGTGACACCAACATTATGCTGCAAAGGATCCAGTTTTGAATATTCTGTCCTAGACTTGGGCTGAAAAAATGGCAGGGAAAAGTAGGAAGGAGAGTAGGTCATCTAGGTTAAATTTTCAAACCCCAGGAAGAGAAGAACTAGAGCAATTTGCTACTCTTAGTAAGAGATTCAGTTCTGCCCTCAATAAAATATTATGCTCTACAATGACAATGTTCCACCAATTCAGAAAAAAAACCCAACCAACCAACCAAACATTTGGAGTGGTGGTGGGAAAATCAATACATTTTAAAGGCCACAAAATCTAAATATCAAGTGTTTTCCTGAACAAATCTCTCCACTTCTTCCTTAAATAATAAATTGGTTGACATGTTTATAACAAAATTACAGCTAGGGTATTTTTAGGAACAATAAATAAGTGTTTTTAGCAAGTAGGTTGCCTATATTTAAGACTTTTAAGAGATTCTGCACCTTTTGGGAGTTACAGAAATAGTCCTCAATATGCAAAAGTACCTCAAAAGTATACATAAAAGTATGGAGACCTAACAATTAAACTCTTTCACTCATTTCTCTGAGTTACCTCACCTCCTGAAAAAGACTTTAAAGCAGATTAAGGAAAGCATTTTTGAGGCAGCATCTTGTTAAAATATGGACAGAACAGCACTGTCTTTTCTCAATAAGCTAATTCAACAGTAAAACACAACGAAATTAATAGCGAAGTTCTGCTTGACAGAAGAGTAGATATATGGGCCAAAAATCTATTTCCTCACCCACACATGTATTTGATGCATAGATATTTTAAAGGCACACCATATTTCATCCCATTCAAATGTTAACCTCCAAGTGCATCCCACATTGGCCCTGATCCTGCAAATAACTGCCCATGCACTTCACTGTGAGCCTGAAGAAGCCCGTGACCTCACCAGGACCAGCTGAAAGTTTCACNATATCAAGATGGTTTCTACTGTTATCAATGACTTTAGCAGCTACCTACAAGACAATGTATTTAGTTTGCTAGCTGATGTGAAAATGGCTTACAGAAAAACACCAGACAAAAAAAAANCTGTGAGCCTGAAGAAGCCCGTGACCTCACCAGGACCAGCTGAAAGTTTCACCAACCATGTGTGCATTGGCAGGATCAGGAACTTCATAAGGTTCAATGAAACATATTAATCACTCACGACCACCTCACTCAACTCCTCCCTCCACTGTTATTTGGAAAGAAAATATCAGTGTTGTACACTACATTAAAAAAAAAAATTAAAATAGAAGTCTGCATTGAAATACATTAGGCGTGTATTTTGAGAGCTAAATGAAGATAAAGTGAGTTACACAGGTAATTTACCATAGCCATGCTATTGTAAGGGGAGAGGACAAGTTTCAGTTTGAGTTAGTTCTGTTTAGTTACTTTGAGGCTTAACATGCCCAAAGTATTGGAAACATGAAAATTAGCAATAAACACATGACAAAATGTATAAGAAAANACATACTACCCTCCCATTTCAAGTGCACCAATAAGATGGTGTGTTACTCAAAAAACACAGCATGAGTGAGCTGAATGATGCCATCATTTCTATAATGTCACATTTCAAATGCTCTCACGCTTCCATTTCAACTTCTATTTTCTAATGCTCTGGTTCCCTCAGACAATGTATCCCAGGGCTAGAAGTCAGCAAGGGGAAAGGTTCAGTTTGGACATGGAGCCTTTGGAAGCTGCTCATCCAACTCATACAGCTTGCTTTTCAAGGTCAACTTTGAATATTTTCAGTCGTTTAATCGTATACAGTATGAGAGAGTAAAGAGAGTTTTTCAGTGTTGGATGACCCACTACAGATGTAGCAGATTAAAAAAGCACTAATCCCCACTGATTCCACACTCCTCTCACAGTTCTGTAGAAAAGAGCATTCTCCAAGCAGGAGATCTTGAAAAAAACCAACACTGTTGGACTGCTTAAATAAAATGCTGTACTTTAAGGAATGTGTGGCTTTGGAGAAGCTGATGGAGAAGTGAACCAAATGAATAATTCAATACATTTTTTTCCCCCCTGCTTGAATGTTTCTGCAGTTCTAGCTAAAATCACAGTTGTGTGAGATCCATGTTTACTTTTGAGATGTATTTTAAAGAAAATAAATCAATTACTGCCTTTTTTTCCTTAACAGATTGCAGATTAGAGGAATTAAAGCATTAACAGTTCATCCCTAAGAACTAGAACGACAAAGTCCAACACTAATGGAAACTCTTTCAATGTTTTGTTTTGTTTAAATTTTCTTTTTAAAAGGAAAAGAATGCATGCACTATTAAGTTTAGCATTAATGAATTATGTATGCTACAAAAAGAAGCTATATCCATTTTTTTTAAAATAAAAAAATACATTTGCAGCAAACTGTAGTTAATGGCAGAAAAATGTGTATATAGCTATATATAAACACACTGGAAAATCTAAGCAATTAAATGTATAACATCATTAAAATTTAACTTCTGCAAACACTACAGCGACTTAGACTTACACGTAACTTTTCATTTGTTCCTAAATTTGAAAGTGTAGTCAAAAAGTAAACTTGAAGTAGTAATATAGAAAATTGCAGGTATCATCAACTTCTATTTTTATAAAAATGATACTATTTTATATTACCTCAAATTTAAAGAAAAAGTGGCACAAGTATCTGTGTTCAGTTTTCCTACTTGAAAAAAAAAAAAAAAANTTCATGAGCAGTTGTGTGTGTGGAAGAACTACCACTGTATAATAAGAAATTTAAAGTGATACCAGTGCAACTACTTTTTTGTGTATATGCACCTACATGACCATTTTAGCTCTCACTTTTAACCATGTGAAAAGGAATTATTGGTGAGATTTATATATGGCAAATATATTATTATTATTTTATAATTATATTTTGGGGGTATGGGTGAGTACCTGCAGTGAAGGATTTTCAACATCATTTGGCCTTTTGGCTAACATAAGCATTATGTGACAAGATCCTGTCGTTTGAAAGATTTGAAATAACAAGCAGAGATCAACAAATGCTGCTATGGTACCCNTAAAGAAAAAGTGGCACAAGTATCTGTGTTCAGTTTTCCTACTTGAAAAAAAAAAAAAAAAAAGGTAAATTTATTGTTCCTGGCAGGATTATATGGATGAAATAACCAGGATGAATTGAGGGGGGAAGGAGAGAAATAGAAGCCAAGAAATCAGATACATTCAATGAGCCTTCAAACCCACTTCAGCAGTAAGGATAAATAATTTAATCAACTCAGCTTCATTTTTTTTTTCTCCTAGGTCCCTAGCACAATAGGCAGATATTAAAAAATAAAACTTTAAAATTCATGAGCAGTTGTGTGTGTGGAAGAACTACCACTGTATAATAAGAAATTTAAAGTGATACCAGTGCAACTACTTTTTTGTGTATATGCACCTACATGACCATTTTAGCTCTCACTTTTAACCATGTGAAAAGGAATTATTGGTGAGATTTATATATGGCAAATATATTATTATTATTTTATAATTATATTTTGGGGGTATGGGTGAGTACCTGCAGTGAAGGATTTTCAACATCATTTGGCCTTTTGGCTAACATAAGCATTATGTGACAAGATCCTGTCGTTTGAAAGATTTGAAATAACAAGCAGAGATCAACAAATGCTGCTATGGTACCCCCTAATTAGGGGGAGATATCTAGAAAACAGTAATTTGGTAAAAGTCACCAATATCATATGGCACCATTATCATGACAAATGATCAATCATCATTTTAATGAGGTGATTTTAATCTCAGTTTTCCAGAGTAACTCAATACAGTTAAAAATAAAACTCAGCAATTAAAAGGTGTTCCTTCCTTCCTTTTAGAATTTATGAAGGACACATCAATACCTACAGAAAAAAAAAAATAACTGCAGAAAGTGGCCAGAAGCTTTGAAAATATTAGTATTTTTTATCATGTATAGTCAGATAATTTTCAGAATCTAAACCAAACCACCGACTTCTTATCATATTAAACGACTGGGTCACTACAGCAGTTACATTTCACTGCTGTCAGCGATCCCTGAATCTACAAATTAGCAAACTAACAAATGTTTAGTGTGTATTTGTGAAAAGAAATGATGTAGTGAAGCTAATAGCAACCTTTAGTGCTAAATACCACCAAGCCAAGGCTAAAGCTCGTCTTTCCCATAGCCACCAACGTACAATACGTACGTATAACCTGCATTACTTGATATCCGAGGTTAATCTTATAATTACAGGTTGAAAGCTTTGCTTTAGGATATAATACCCAATTCTTATTTCAATTTATTTTGCCACGTTTTGAACATTACGACTACTGACAGTTTAAAGGTACGAGCTATCGCCTTTTGCAACTGAATATACTCAGCTAAAACCCACGGGGGGGGGAAAAAAAAAGCAGGAAAAAAAATCAAAACCTCTCCCAGAAACAGCTCCATCGCTAACGTGTGTAGCTCTGCTGCAGCTGCAGCCATCAGAAGTTGAAGGGTGGCCGGTGCCCCCCATCCGCAGGAAAGGGCTGTCCCCTCGGCGGAGATGGGAGGGAAGGGACAACCTTTTGTCCCACGGCTTTTAACTTTCGTTTTTTACGCGGCGCTGGTATGTCACCTCGCGGGGAAGGAGCTCTTGCTGATTTAAATGGCAAACAAGCC
>VYZU01007844.1:42793-67421 GCA_013401355.1 Ceyx cyanopectus
AAAAAAAAAAAAAAAAGGTAAATTTATTGTTCCTGGCAGGATTATATGGATGAAATAACCAGGATGAATTGAGGGGGGAAGGAGAGAAATAGAAGCCAAGAAATCAGATACATTCAATGAGCCTTCAAACTCACTTCAGCAGTAAGGATAAATAATTTAATCAACTCAGCTTCATTTTTTTTTTCTCCTAGGTCCCTAGCACAATAGGCAGATATTAAAAAATAAAACTTTAAAATTCATGAGCAGTTGTGTGTGTGGAAGAACTACCACTGTATAATAAGAAATTTAAAGTGATACCAGTGCAACTACTTTTTTGTGTATATGCACCTACATGACCATTTTAGCTCTCACTTTTAACCATGTGAAAAGGAATTATTGGTGAGATTTATATATGGCAAATATATTATTATTATTTTATAATTATATTTTGGGGGTATGGGTGAGTACCTGCAGTGAAGGATTTTCAACATCATTTGGCCTTTTGGCTAACATAAGCATTATGTGACAAGATCCTGTCGTTTGAAAGATTTGAAATAACAAGCAGAGATCAACAAATGCTGCTATGGTACCCCCTAATTAGGGGGAGATATCTAGAAAACAGTAATTTGGTAAAAGTCACCAATATCATATGGCACCATTATCATGACAAATGATCAATCATCATTTTAATGAGGTGATTTTAATCTCAGTTTTCCAGAGTAACTCAATACAGTTAAAAATAAAACTCAGCAATTAAAAGGTGTTCCTTCCTTCCTTTTAGAATTTATGAAGGACACATCAATACCTACAGAAAAAAAAAAATAACTGCAGAAAGTGGCCAGAAGCTTTGAAAATATTAGTATTTTTTATCATGTATAGTCAGATAATTTTCAGAATCTAAACCAAACCACCGACTTCTTATCATATTAAACGACTGGGTCACTACAGCAGTTACATTTCACTGCTGTCAGCGATCCCTGAATCTACAAATTAGCAAACTAACAAATGTTTAGTGTGTATTTGTGAAAAGAAATGATGTAGTGAAGCTAATAGCAACCTTTAGTGCTAAATACCACCAAGCCAAGGCTAAAGCTCGTCTTTCCCATAGCCACCAACGTACAATACGTACGTATAACCTGCATTACTTGATATCCGAGGTTAATCTTATAATTACAGGTTGAAAGCTTTGCTTTAGGATATAATACCCAATTCTTATTTCAATTTATTTTGCCACGTTTTGAACATTACGACTACTGACAGTTTAAAGGTACGAGCTATCGCCTTTTGCAACTGAATATACTCAGCTAAAACCCACGGGGGGGGGAAAAAAAAAGCAGGAAAAAAAATCAAAACCTCTCCCAGAAACAGCTCCATCGCTAACGTGTGTAGCTCTGCTGCAGCTGCAGCCATCAGAAGTTGAAGGGTGGCCGGTGCCCCCCATCCGCAGGAAAGGGCTGTCCCCTCGGCGGAGATGGGAGGGAAGGGACAACCTTTTGTCCCACGGCTTTTAACTTTCGTTTTTTACGCGGCGCTGGTATGTCACCTCGCGGGGAAGGAGCTCTTGCTGATTTAAATGGCAAACAAGCCGCCCCCCCGACTAGGCAGGACCAGAGGTTTCTCGGCGGCCGGCTCCGAGGGCACGCCGCCGCGCCGGGGCGGAGACCAGGGTCCGGGCCAGCGCCGCCGGGGGTTTTCCCCCGCCCTAGACGGGACCCGCCCGTCGGAGTCAGACCCAACTTCGCCGCTTTGCCATCTTCAGCACAGCCGCGTTCCGCTCGGGCTAACACCGCGTCTGAGGACGGGGAGCGATCCGGCTGGTGGGTTGGAGAGGGGCGTGAGGGGGTCTTCCCGGACCCCATCGGCGGGATGCGCTGGGCTGGCGAAACGCCTCCCCTTCCCCGGCCGCCGTCGGGGCCCCGCGGCGGTGCCGGCGAGCCCGCAGCTGGGGGAAGGGGGCAGAGGGTCGGCCCCGGCCCCCGCCCCGGCCCCCACACACCGGGGGACGTCCGCCGGTGAGAAGAGCGGGGGACGGGGGCGGCGGGGAGACCTCCGCCCGTCTCCTCTGAGCCAGCCGGGAGCCTTGTAAGTGCCTGCTCGGAGGAGGCGGGGGGAGCCGGCCCCCGGGAGCCCGCAGCTGAGCGGCCGCGCACGCCTACGCCCTGGGCGGGAAGGAGGCGGCCGGAGGCAGGACCGGACACCGGGCGGGGCCGGCGGCAGCGGCTGCACCGCTCGGGGCAGACTGGGGAGGCGGCGGGACCGGGCGCGCTGCGCGGCCACTGGTGCCGCCGCTGTCGGGGAGAGTCGGGCGCGACCCATCCCACACCCGCCGCCTGGCCGAGAAACTACGCAGAGAAAACCTAGAGGAGAGAGGAAACTCGCTCCTCTTCGACCGAAACATCCAGAAAGCTGCCGCCGCCGGCGAAAGAGCAAGAGCTGAGAGCGAGAAGAGAAAACGCTTCTTCGGGACGAGCTGTCACCTGCGGGTTTTTTCAGCGAGGCGCCCCGAGACAACCCTCGACCTGCTTTGCTAACGGGGAAAAAATGATTCCCGCATCAGCTTCCTCCTAGGAAGCGGCAGGGAAACTCCAGACCGAGCGATCCGAGCGCTAAGTCGGAAAAATCTTCGCTACGTGCAATAAAGTTGTTCGCATTAATACGCTGAATAAATGTCTTGTTACGTTCTTTGCGGCATAACTTCTCCTCAGCGATGGATATGCCTATGACAGTTACTTTAAGAATTAGTAACCGGTCAGTAGATTAAGAGATTTCAAGCGATTAAAAGCTTTACTGTCTCTTTTTTTTTTTTTTCCTAAATACTTCTATGTTAGTCAGGGTTGTTTTGAAGTGAAGCTCCGTAAATTCTGCAAAGCAGAATTTGCCACTACCGTTTATTTGCAAATAAAGGTCCAGATTAATAACACTTAAAGCACCGAAGGAGAAATTTGCTAATTACACATCACACAGGCGAAACCCCAAAGTGTCAGCTTAGGAGCATGCCAGCGTGTTTGCAGTCTCCAGCATCCCTCCCGTGTGCACATTTGATAAACGCAGCTTGCTAGCAAAGCTCGCTATACAATAAATCGTCCGGGTTTGAAATTAATAGGTACTCCTGGTGAGTCTCAAAAAGCAGCTGAATATATCCTCCACCACATCTTGGAGCGCTAGGCGGAATATAAAAACGAAGCTAAGCATTGGCAGATGAGATTTACCGTTCCTATCAGTTACTTGATTTCTGGAGGGAACGTGTAAATGACCTGACAGATTATTTATTATTTTTTTTTGGCGTTTAGCGACCGGTTCTCCCTTCGTAAGGTATAAACTCAAAAAGCAAGGCAGAAACAATGCAGAAACGCATTAAACCTCAAAATCGATTAAAGCCCGTCAGAAGACCTCTTAAAACAATACAAATCGTGGACTTTTGTGCGATATTTTTTCCAAAGAACACTAAGTTGCCGTGAATCGCTGACCGGTGAGAGAGAGAGGGAAAATAAAAAATAAAATTAAAAAATAAAAAGTAGATAACTTCTCGCTTGCAGTTACAGACAACTATCAGGAGGAAAGGACAGCGTGATGTGACGCCCAAGTGTGAGTTAATGAATTTACGCCTCTGCTCCTGCAGGAGCGAGCCCGGTTTGTAGCTCCCTGGTTGATGGATGCCCGTGAATACACCTGCATTCAGCGGCACCGTTTTGCCAAGTCCTTTCGAAACGTCAATACCTCGCAAGTCACACCCAAAAAAGAGCGATTTCTCTCTTTTTTTTTTTTTTTTTTTTTTCCGAGGTTACAGATGACCCGGGCGCTTTTTCAGCCACTAACCTTCTACCTTTCTATACGTGCCCGCGTGTGCGTGCGTGTGTGTGTGTGTGTGTATACATATCTATCTCCTAGAGAGGGATTAATTAGCCGGGGTGAGCTGAAGGAGGCTGCAGTGACGAGCCCAGTGGCGATTGGCCGCCCGCCTGCCTGGCCCTGCCTTTATAATTTCCACACGAGTGCATCTGGGCTCTTATACAAACCAACAGCCAGCTTCTTCTGACATATACACACACACACACACGGCACTTTTTTTTTTTCCACCGTCTGATTAACCACCCCGCACATACACAGTGATTACTACGGGAAAACATAAATAAATACGAAGAGGTTTTATTATTTTGACTACTGGAAGCCTCGCTGCGTCCCAGCGCAACTTTTGTTTTTCTTGCTGCTGGGGAAGGTGCAGCTCTCGATGCTTTCCTCTCACTCACGGACCCTTTAAAAAAAGGGGGAGGAAAACGATCAGCACCCCTCCACCTCTCCNGGAGACGGCTGATCTAAAAAAGCAGGAAGAGAGCATCTGAGGAGCAGCAGCCCCACCGCGTTTCGAAAAAAACACTGGTTAACGTTTCCGAGTGCCGCAGCCTGTTTCTCCTCTGAAGTTGGCTCCAGCCTTAGCAGCCGCGTTGGATCCCACAGCCTATTGCGAGACTCCGGTGTACAATCCGGATCTCTGTCCCAACATGATCGCGGCCCAGGCCAAGCTGGTGTATCATCTGAACAAATACTACAACGAGAAATGCCAAGCCAGGAAAGCCGCCATCGCCAAAACCATCCGAGAAGTCTGCAAAGTGGTGTCGGACGTGCTGAAGGAGGTGGAGGTGCAGGAGCCTCGCTTCATCAGCTCCTTGAACGAGATGGACAATCGCTACGAGGGCTTGGAAGTCATCTCCCCCACGGAGTTCGAAGTCGTGCTGTATCTGAACCAAATGGGGGTTTTCAACTTCGTGGACGACGGCTCCTTGCCGGGCTGCGCCGTGTTGAAGTTGAGCGACGGGCGCAAGAGGAGCATGTCCCTCTGGGTGGAGTTCATCACGGCGTCCGGCTACCTCTCCGCTCGCAAAATCCGCTCCAGGTTTCAGACTCTGGTGGCTCAAGCCGTGGATAAGTGCAGTTACAGAGACGTGGTAAAGATGGTGGCGGACACCAGCGAGGTGAAGCTGAGAATCAGGGATCGGTACGTGGTGCAGATCACTCCGGCGTTCAAATGCACGGGCATCTGGCCGCGGAGCGCTGCCCACTGGCCGCTTCCACACATCCCCTGGCCGGGACCCAACAGGGTGGCGGAGGTCAAGGCGGAAGGTTTCAACCTCTTATCCAAGGAGTGCCACTCTCTGGCCGGCAAGCAGAGCTCGGCCGAGAGCGATGCCTGGGTGCTGCAGTTCGCCGAAGCCGAGAACAGACTGCAGATGGGCGGCTGCAGGAAGAAATGCCTCTCTATCCTCAAAACCTTACGGGACCGACACCTGGAGCTGCCGGGACAGCCCCTAAATAATTATCACATGAAGACTCTGGTTTCATACGAGTGCGAAAAGCATCCCCGCGAATCAGACTGGGACGAGTCGTGCCTGGGGGACCGACTCAACGGGATTTTACTGCAGCTCATCTCCTGCCTCCAGTGCAGGAGGTGCCCGCATTACTTCTTGCCCAATTTAGACCTCTTTCAGGGCAAACCTCACTCGGCCCTGGAAAACGCGGCCAAACAGACGTGGCGACTGGCCAGAGAAATACTCACCAACCCGAAAAGTTTGGAGAAACTTTAGAGGGTAACTATAAAACCGACCTGACCGAGAAATCTGATTATCTCCCCAGAAAGTTTAGGCTGCCTGTTCGAAAAAGCAAACATTTCCACTCGATAATGCAAATAATATTCTCTTTTTAAAAAAGGAATATAGCTTAGGCTCTCCGCAAAGAAAAAAAGAACAGCAAACATCGTTCCACTTCGCCACTGTTCCCAAGGAGAAAAAAAAAAATTAAAAAAAAAGGAGGGGGGGGAAAAAAGCCACAAACAAAAATTCCAACAACAAATCCGGAGAGAGAAAGAGAAAGTATGTTACCTGGAAAAGAAAATTGGCCGTAATTTCCACCCAATTGCCATCGTTCTGCCTAGAAACGGTACCAGCGGATTATAACAAAACCCGGTATTTTTATGTAAACGCTCTGTGAGTAAAAGCTATTTGGATATGCCACCTGAACAAACCCTAATGTACCTTTCAATTTGTATCAGATATTGTGATCTCACATTGTCTTTGAAATTGTGGATGTTGGTGTTTTGTGATTTGGTGAAAAGAAGTTAAATTGCCATTTTGGATACTTCAAGGACATTTTTCTGCTAAAGAGGAGATACCGTTTAAAAAGGTAGATTTTATCATGGTACTTTTGTTAATTGTCTTTTGAAGTGTCTGAACTTAACAAGTTTACATTTTTTTTTTTTTTTCGTTTCATATATATTGCTTGTTCTATTTCTAACATTCCATAAATATACTTGAAATGTTATTTAAATATATTCGAAAGAAATTTGGATTCTGCTTATATAATAACGCTTGAATATTGGAATTATATATTTGAAAATGCACTTGAAATACACTGGATAATTACCTTTTGTGATTTAGATTTTAATTTCTGTTGCTGATTTATTTAATTACAAGCTAATAAATGAAGTAAAATGCATATGGGTAAGCGTTTCCATACCGGATCAAGTTTTCTACTTAAAAAAAAAAAATATAATAATCACAGGCAGCTATGTTTTGTGATTTTTGCTTTTCTGTGCATAGTTACTTAAATCCTATAAAGCATGAAACTTACGAGCAGACGCGTGGGTTTGCATTTCAAATAGTTTTGTAGAACAGGGAAATAGTGGTGGCACAAACACGTTCGAATTTAGCTACAGATGACCGTCAGCAGCTGTCAAACCCCGATGTAGTTATTAATGCAGTAACACTTTTTTCAGCCCTCAGAAAAATCTATTTTGAAAGGTTTACTACACGGCGCTGCTGTGTTCCTGCTCGATTTTGAACACAGCTGAGGAAACACAACACATCCCTGAAGCAGTCAGTGTACTGAGCCTGCTCAAACTAGCATTTTGGCACAAGCAGTAATAAAGAAGAAAATAAAATCTATAGGTGAAAGGTTCAATCCGGCACTAATAAAGTGAACAACAATATTACTTCTGACCTACAAATGCGATTTGAATCTGATAAAATTGTCAGCTGCACTCCCAGAAATCAAGCTCCTGCTCACCCAGGGCATTCAGAGGGAATAACGTGTGTGTGTGTGTGTGTCTACAAAACTGCAAGCAACCCCCAATTGCCTGTCCATACTGCAACGCCTGCTGCTTCTAAATAAGCGTGTATTGGAAGGAGCTTTAAAATCAAAATGCATCATAACAAGGCGGATTTTGTTCGGTACCCTAAGAGTCAACAAGTGCTGCAAGAGGCCGGCAGCCTCTGTCCCACCCACTAGCAACTCTTTTCAGTGGATGCACTTGGGTGAAACCGTTGTAGCCAGCAGTTCTGACAGAATCTGTTGGGTTTGTTTTGCTTTTTCTGGAGCAGCGAAGAAAGTTCCGAGTTTGAGAAATTATCCACCCAAGAGAAATCACATTACTACACACACACTCAGGCCAGGTCGCTAGCATTTTCTTGTAAATTATGCTATTTCTGCACGAAAAAAAAAGACCAAAAAACCCACCAAAAGCACAACCAAACAAACCCCAAGGTCTCTGTGAAAGCACCTTCCCTATTTTCTCTCTTCTAACGGTTTCCAGCGCAATAACAAAGAAATAACCCAACAGCCGTAAGAACAAAAAAAAAAAAAAAAGAGATGCAAGCGACAGGAGCGCCCTGTGACACGCGTCCTCGCCCTGTGCCCCCTCCTCCCCCCGCGGGAGTCCCCCCGCTCCCTTCCCGCGGGGAGGGAGCCACGCAAAGCTCTCTGCTCAAGTCACGCAGCCCTGCTCTGCTGCGCCTGGGATGGAGCTTTTCGTGGAAGGGGGAGGGTGCGGGAGAAGGGGGAGCAGCGCTGGGGAATTATTAGTAGTAAATTATTTCTGTAAAAAAAAAATCAGTGCTTTCCCAGGAATCAAATCTTGGGTACATGCCTATTTCACCCCCCTCCCCCGCTTTTTTTTTTTTTTTTTTTTTTTTTTATCCCGACAGAAAATCAACGTTAACACGCATTTCACTAGTCAGAGCGTTTCCAAAACTGCGCCCAGTCTTTTCTTAGATGCAAACTAACGTTCTTGAAATAACGGGATTGTCCGAGATCCTCGGAAGGGGCAAAAACCCTCCGCTGCGTGTCGGGGAAGGCGGCGGGGCTGAGTCTGCTGCTCCCTCCAGGGGATTTCAGAGCAATTGGCTTAACTACTAAATCTGACCACGTTCATACAAAGGCACCGAACGAGAGAGAGGCTGCTGGAAATCGCGCACGCTGCCGTAATAGAGGATTTAACGTCATTAATACATCGCTTTTTTTTTTCTTTTTTTTTTTTTTTTTTTTTTTCTCATGGGGGGGCAGCAAGAGGCGGCGAACGGGAGCGGAGTCCGGAGGGAGGGGGTGGTCCCGATGCGCTTGTACCCGCACCGGGGTCGACACCGGGGACAAGACCGGGGACGGCGCCCCCCATCCTCTCCGCGACCGTCCGCCTGCCGAACTCACCTTGGAGTCGATCTTCTTGAAGGCCGGGTCATCCTCGTCCACCTCGAAGTAGATTTCCGTGGTGGTGATGGAGAGCGTCCCCTTGGCCACCACCACGGGGGCGATGAGCTGTGCCGGCGTGCTGAGGACCACGGGGCCTGCAAGGCAAAGGCAGCGGCGTCAGGTTGGAGGCTCCCCGGCCGGCCCATCGCCACTGGCCCTTCCCCTTCCCTCCACCGAGCCCCCCTAAGAAACTCTTGTTTGTAAACCGCCGTGTTTATTCCTCTGCTGCCCGCGGTCAGCGCTTTGAACTCCGCGCTCAGGACAGAAGCGTGTTTGTGAGCTCCGGGGCTGCGAGATAAATCAGCCGGCAGCGCCACGCAGAAGGGGTTAGAGTGGAAAAAAAAATAAAAATAGCTGCCTCTTAGAAGTAGGTCCCTTCTCTTTTCATGCCCTTTTGCTCCTCGTTAACACTATCGCTGTTTATGGGCGAGAGCGGCGATGCAGCGTCGACCTGGCCCCGGCGGAGGGTCCCCGCAGCCGTCGGGCCGGGCGGGCAGAGGAGCATCCCGCAGCCCCTGCCCTCCACACCGACCCTGGGGGCAGCATTTTAAACTCTGGGTCCAGACCTCAACTCTGAAAGTATCATGAAATATTTCTGTTGTTGTTTTGTTTAACCTGCTTCCAGTACCACGCGCATATAAAGGTTAGGACGGTGAAATATATTTACGGCAAGATGATTTTTACTTCAACTTTTTGTCACTTAATCCCCTTAAAATTTCTGTAACGATGGTTTTTTGCTCAAATATATTCCTTAACGAGACGTTCGCACGGGCATTGAAAAGACGGGATGAGGAAAACCTATTGTAAAAGGCAGCTTTCTCTGCACTAATTGATACGTTTAATTAATAAAAAACCAAAGTAAAACCAAAACCGCAAACACCTTTAAAGTAAAAGGCAACAGAAAGACAACTGGACATCACTTTTTCACTATCTTCAATATGAATGCAATCTATTGTCAAAGCTGGCACTGTGTTTAGAAAGCTCATTTGCCCTAATGAAAAAGCTGAAATATAACCACTCCTGTAAATGCAACGACGACAGGGTAATTTCTCCACACATATATAAACACAGATGTCCACATGCATGAACAAACACGCCTCTGACATACAAAAACTCAGCATTCGAGGCTGGGTACAGCATCCAGCTGACGCACCTCTCACAAACTGCAGCCCGATCATCTCGGTGAGTGTTAAAAAGGGTTGGGGTATGCGGTTAAAACCTGCCCTGCAGTAAGGAAGACCTCGCTCAGGTGACACCGAGTACCTGGCTACGCTTCCAGCTGCCGCCCCCACACACTCGCGTCTAGGGGTGAAGGCGGCTCAGGGCCTGGCGCGATGGGGACAAGCCCTGGGATGCAGCTCACACACCAAGGCGTGGATGCAACTCCTCCCCGGTCCCGCACACACACTTTCTTGCGAGCAACACTTCAAATTACCCACTTAGCCCAAATTAGTCCTGTATCGGCACATCGAACTGTCATGTTGTTAATGTTTTACTTCGCTGCAACACCCAATTTGAGGCCGTGTTGCACAATATTTTGTCATTTACGCTGCAAAGTAAATACAGAGGAAGGCAGGGAGTGCTGTGTGTACAAGGGGAAGCTAAGACGCGCACTTTCAGTGACAGCTTTCAGCAGCTCAGCGTGGCAGGCTGGATAATATTGCTACGAACTCTATTTTCTTTCCTTTTATTGTTTTCCATCTCCTAATAAACCGGGCTAGCCTCTTGACCCCAGTCAGCTGATCGGAATCACATGCGCTGAGCTTGCTCCGCTCCTCTCCCCGTCTCGCCTCCATCTTCTCTCCCTCCCTGGGCTCCGAGAAAGCAGGCGAGCCGGGGAAGCCCGGGCTGCGAGGCTCCAAAGGGCAGGGGGATCGATCCGAAACGCCGCTTTAAAGCCTCATCAATCTTCATCTAGGTTGCTCAAATAATTACGCCCGATTCCCTTGTACGATTACAAGTGGATTTGGGTTTCTATTCCCCAGGCCCCTTTCTTTGTGTTTACAGAAGGGGGGTGGGGGGGGTGTCTGATCAGACAGCGGCTCCCTGCCCTGCAGAAGCACTTGCCCTCTCTCAAGCAAAGCGACCCGACGCACGGTGATGGGCTGCCGGGCCTTTGTGCGGCAAGAAAAGCCCCTTCGGAAGATGAGTCCTGGAAACGACATGATATTCTATCATTTTACGGTGGCGTTTGTGAGTTTTGCTGAATCCCAGTAGGGAGACCATCAATTTAATCCAATTACCTTTTTTTTTTTTTTTTCCCCCTGGTGTTACGTGGCTAAAATAAAAACAAAGCGACCGCTATTTAATGGTCAAAAGGCCAAACCCTATAATCTGACATCCAGGAGGAGACAATAGGTGCACCCTGGCTGGAGGGTGTGCTAGCCAAACGCTTTCACGCACTGGAGGAGGGGGCAGAGCTGAGAAAGCTGTAGAGGGAAAGGGGAAATTCATTTCTTAGAACGTTACTGAATGGAGGGGAAATCCGGGATTTTTGGCTTCCTCCTTCTCCTCTGGAGAAAAGGCTGTGAGCTCCCAGACTGATGCTTTGGCATCTGCCCTGTTATTCTGCTGAAAGGACACCCTAGAGTTGTTGCAATGTAAACACGTCAGAGGTATTAAAATGAGAGGAGAAAACGATAAAAATTGCTTATGGGTTGGTTGGTTTTTTTTTTCCCTCCTCCTTAAAATTAAAAAAAAATAATAAATATTCCTTTCCTTTTTTTTTTTTTGTAAGAAAAGTATAAAGTATAATAAACAGTGATCAAATTATGGGCTTTCGGTGCAGGGGGGGTTCAAACTAAGTTTAAAAAAATCCTCAAAGGTTTTTTTGTTTTCTTTTTCCTCCAGAAAGCACAAAATGAAATAAATATTCTGTAGTAACAGTGTGTCATTTTTACACTTGTCCTTTGGAAATCTCCAATTACAACTTCCAATTCCATAGCATGTTTAAGGAGCACTCAGTCTTTTTGTTGTAGCCTTCAGGGAGCAAGCCAGCCACTGAGAGAATACGAAATTAATCCACTACAGCTATAGAGACAGAGGATTATGTTTTAATCCCCTTTGGGACAGTCTCTGGATTTTGAGGATCCGATATTAAAATGTTTACACAGCGCATCACCAAAACACTGCCGTTTTTCTATATGGCACCGAGCTACCGGGAAGCTTTGGGTCTCCTTTCCCAAACCTGATGAAACAAAAGCCGGGTACACCTGAGCCGAGAGCCGCGGGAGGGGCTCATTCGCATGCGGGAAAGATAACGAGGTCCGGCAACCAGCTTCTCCTCGGCGGCGAGCTGCGCTTGGGCAGCTTCATTTATTTCTATTTTTGGAGGGGAGGTGTAAAATATTCGCCGAGAAGCGAAGCGCGGGGGGCTGTGCCCACACTCGGGACTGCGCAGCCCGGGGCACCGGGATGCTGCCGGGTACCCCCGGCGCAGAGCAGCAGCATCATCAGCCGGCGGCACGGAGCCCTGTGGCCGCGGGGAAAGCCAACCTGTGGCCGTTCTGTTTCTGCTAACAAACAGCCCGGGGTCCGTGGGGAGGACACACGGCAGTGGTTGGGGGTCTTAAGAGCATCTATTCTATCCCTAAGGGCCGCTTCTATGCTCCTTCACAACCTCTCATAGCAGCGATCTGACAAGTTCTGGCTTTAACACCAGAAATCACCTCAGAATGTGAGGGGTTGGAAGGGATCTAGAAGATCCTCTAGTCCAACCCCCCCTGCCAGAGCAGGTCTTGCCACAACACAGGTCCTGTAATCTGTTGAAATGGGAAATTTCCCATTTGCCTGATCCCCGCAGCGGGCACATGTGATTTACATTTCTAAAATAAACTCTGCCGCTCACATACCTTTTAAAATAATATTTTCTTTCCAAAAGTAAATGATTGTGGGATTAGAAGGTCCCAGTGAATAAAAGCAGAATCTAATCTCTCTCCTCCTCTCCGTTAATTCTCGTTGAAGAGACCTCAGTCCTTAGATTTAGTTCTTGTCTCTTAGTATTTTTTCAAGTTCAAGATAGTCAATGCACGGGGAAAAGCTGTGTCTGGTGAGTTTGGTACCTGCTAAAGCAGTATCACATCACACTTCTTAAGGGAAACTTCACAAGAGTGGTATTTTAAACTGCTACTTCAAACTTTCTCATTTTTTAACTGTAAGAGCTAAAATGTGTTACTTTTACAAGCTTGAAAATTATATTGGAGGTATATTTGCTAAAATGATTGAGTATAATTACTCCTAACTAGGACATTCTATGCTTTTACATGCTGAATTATGAAAAAAAGCATTTTTCCTACTGAAGATTGAAGAGTCTATTTTTTAAAGTAATGTTTTGGTGATTATTTAGAGATTAAAAAATACTATCTGGAACAAATACTTTGAAAACATATCCATTCACCCAGACCAACTTAATTTTACAATCTACTGGTAATTAGTCTGAATAAAAACTAGAAAATAATATGTTTAATTTGTAGCTGCCACTGTTTTAAAAGAAAAGAACTTTTTTTAATATATTTTTTCCATGTTTAACATGGAAACACCTAACAGATTAGCTGAAACAAATTTACTATGTAAAATAGCTTGCATAAACTACAATTTGTAATTTGATATACTTTGACAAGAATTTTAATTATTAAGAATAATTATCAGAAGTGCCTCACAAGGTACCTGACATGAGAACAAAGGTACCCTCAGCACTTTAACTCTAAAGCCAAGTGTATCTGACGCCAACTTGCATTTAAAATGACTACAAATCCTTATAACTGAAACAATTTATACGTAACACACACACATAAATCATTTTTTTTTTGTAAAATAATTTAAATAACATACAAGCAGAATTGGTATTGACACCAGAAGCCTTTTGGGAAAAGCTCTGTAGTCAGAAAAATATTTCAGCCAATTAACTTCATTAATATATTACATTCACTGCCATGTAAATTACAAGTAAACAATGTAAGCTTCCTAAAAAAGAGTTAAGATAATTTAGTTTTTTTTTGTTCCTGCTACTTACACGAGGATGGTTGCCCCCAGTTTGTTCTCCATTACAGCAGATACAGGGAGCAAGGCTTTTATAAGAATATGTATATATACAGCTCCCTTTACTTACCTCTTCCAATAATTGTAATAAAGATAATAAATTGCACAACTTTTTGATTGCAAAAAAACAGAATCTAAGTCTAAACATGACTATCATTTTAATTCTCCACCACTGAGTAACAACCCCAATTCCTTTCCCCAGTTTTCAGAGATATCCAAGCTTACTCTGTTGGCTTTTTACTCTTGCACAATCATATGTTTTATATTGTGAGGGAGGGATTGATTTTTATTGTTTGTTTAAATGTCATTGCCAGCGTGGATAGGCCCCGATATCCAAAATTTTCTGCACTTTTCCCCCCTTTCCTTCGTAAAGCACGTAACACTACTAGTAACATCAAAGATCCATTTCAGTGGTCTTTTTCAGCAACAATAACTAAACAATTACAGCAACTCAATTCTCTTAAGTGGTGCCATAACAGCAAACAAATGTGTTTGATTAAAAAGAAAATGTAAGTAAATATAAGCTTTACATATTACAACTGTGAATAAAATAGTAAGAAATAAATACATATTTTAAATGAGAATGTGAAAATAGTTAAAGATAGTGTTTGTTAAGAAAAAAAAAAAGCAATTTTATCTCAAATATATATATAGTTTCCATACATTTAAGTGACATATATACCTCCACAGGTAAATCATTGTTTGAATTCCATACCTTCCTGGTCACATTGAAAGAAAAATATAAAATAGCACTTAATCCTGAGGGAAAACATGTTTTAAAAAAACCATATCCCTAGGAATAAGTCTCTTTTCATATTGTTCAATGCATGATAGAAAGCAACCACTTAATAGAATGGGTACAGGATATGCAGAGACAAGCTCAATACCATACCAAATTCAATCTTATTAGGTATCTTCTCACTGAAGGTCCCATGGAACACTTAGTTTTGTGTCTAACTGCCTAAAGCAACTCAGAAAAAATAAACTTTTGCTCCCTTTTGCAGGTAAAGTTTGATTTGCTTTGTGGCATACATGAGAACCTCTGAACTATGCTCAAGCTCCGAGTGGCTTATGGGGGTTTAATGTTGTTCCAGGACATGTTCAAGTGCCAACCTGCCAGATCAGGTATTAATAATAATCAAGACTCTCCTTAATGATTTACAGCTGTCCAGAAACTGAAATGTTTGGGATAGGGATCTCACTACTGCAACGCATACATTTGCCACTTCAAAATTAGATTCATACAGTGTGCTCTGCCTGAAGCTAAACCTTGGAAGGACTGAGTAATTTAAGCTGGTTTAGAAACTAAGAAGTTGATTATTAAGGAGTGCATCCAGATGTGAGCGTGCTACACTAATGCACTATGACCTGCACTAGCTTCCTCCTCATTTTCAGGTACAATTGAAGATACTTCTTTTCAATGGAGAAAACCTTAAGTGATGCTGAACACGCCCAGGTAAGTGAGTCTATTTCATCAAGAGTTAAGAAAAAAAACAAACCTTAGAAAAGCCTACTGAATTTTGGGAGAAGAAAGGAGAAAGCAAGAGAGCATCCTGTTAAATCAGCATGCTGCCAAAATAGGAACTCATTNTACAAGTAAACAATGTAAGCTTCCTAAAAAAGAGTTAAGATAATTTAGTTTTTTTTTGTTCCTGCTACTTACACGAGGATGGTTGCCCCCAGTTTGTTCTCCATTACAGCAGATACAGGGAGCAAGGCTTTTATAAGAATATGTATATATACAGCTCCCTTTACTTACCTCTTCCAATAATTGTAATAAAGATAATAAATTGCACAACTTTTTGATTGCAAAAAACCAGAATCTAAGTCTAAACATGACTATCATTTTAATTCTCCACCACTGAGTAACAACCCCAATTCCTTTCCCCAGTTTTCAGAGATATCCAAGCTTACTCTGTTGGCTTTTTACTCTTGCACAATCATATGTTTTATATTGTGAGGGAGGGATTGATTTTTATTGTTTGTTTAAATGTCATTGCCAGCGTGGATAGGCCCCGATATCCAAAATTTTCTGCACTTTTCCCCCCTTTCCTTCGTAAAGCACGTAACACTACTAGTAACATCAAAGATCCATTTCAGTGGTCTTTTTCAGCAACAATAACTAAACAATTACAGCAACTCAATTCTCTTAAGTGGTGCCATAACAGCAAACAAATGTGTTTGATTAAAAAGAAAATGTAAGTAAATATAAGCTTTACATATTACAACTGTGAATAAAATAGTAAGAAATAAATACATATTTTAAATGAGAATGTGAAAATAGTTAAAGATAGTGTTGCTTAAGAAAAAAAAAAGCAATTTTATCTCAAATATATATATAGTTTCCATACATTTAAGTGACATATATACCTCCACAGGTAAATCATTGTTTGAATTCCATACCTTCCTGGTCACATTGAAAGAAAAATATAAAATAGCACTTAATCCTGAGGGAAAACATGTTTTAAAAAAACCATATCCCTAGGAATAAGTCTCTTTTCATATTGTTCAATGCATGATAGAAAGCAACCACTTAATAGAATGGGTACAGGATATGCAGAGACAAGCTCAATACCATACCAAATTCAATCTTATTAGGTATCTTCTCACTGAAGGTCCCATGGAACACTTAGTTTTGTGTCTAACTGCCTAAAGCAACTCAGAAAAAATAAACTTTTGCTCCCTTTTGCAGGTAAAGTTTGATTTGCTTTGTGGCATACATGAGAACCTCTGAACTATGCTCAAGCTCCGAGTGGCTTATGGGGGTTTAATGTTGTTCCAGGACATGTTCAAGTGCCAACCTGCCAGATCAGGTATTAATAATAATCAAGACTCTCCTTAATGATTTACAGCTGTCCAGAAACTGAAATGTTTGGGATAGGGATCTCACTACTGCAACGCATACATTTGCCACTTCAAAATTAGATTCATACAGTGTGCTCTGCCTGAAGCTAAACCTTGGAAGGACTGAGTAATTTAAGCTGGTTTAGAAACTAAGAAGTTGATTATTAAGGAGTGCATCCAGATGTGAGCGTGCTACACTAATGCACTATGACCTGCACTAGCTTCCTCCTCATTTTCAGGTACAATTGAAGATACTTCTTTTCAATGGAGAAAACCTTAAGTGATGCTGAACACGCCCAGGTAAGTGAGTCTATTTCATCAAGAGTTAAGAAAAAAAACAAACCTTAGAAAAGCCTACTGAATTTTGGGAGAAGAAAGGAGAAAGCAAGAGAGCATCCTGTTAAATCAGCATGCTGCCAAAATAGGAACTCATTGGGAATTGGGATCAAATCCCAGTTGCCATTCTGAGTGAACCAGAGTTGACAGGTATCTTGCACAGCCCAGCTTCTGCACCATGCCAATAGAACTCAATTGATAAGAAATGAAATTAAAGAGGTGAGCCGAGCCCTCAGCTTTTATTTCTTCTTGTCTCCATTCTGGAAAAGCTCTTCAGGATAAATTGTAGTAAGCCTTATACTTCTTGGGATTGCAGTGAATGGTTATGATCAGATAGCTTCTGATATTTAAAGTTCACTTATTTGGTTAACTACTACTATATGTGTTCAGGAAGAAGTAAGTTTAAGATGTGAAATTGGCATACAACTTGCTGGAGGAATCATCTAAAATGCAACAATAATAATACCAACATTGTTTGAAAATACAGGTATCTCCAAATACTCCCAGAATCAATAGAGAATATTTATTAATATGACAGCATCTACTGTTTGATTGCATGTTTTGCTTTCCTACAGTTAGAAAACTTCTGAAGACTCTCCCACAAAAGAAGAACCAATGTGGCAGAGTCTGTCATGTAGGCTTTTTTTTTTCCTTAACAACATGTTTTAATTGCAGGAGTTTTATTGCTTCTGAAATCCTTACTTCCGTGTTAAAAGTTTGTCCAAAAGTTGAGAAGTTACAAAGATAGAGGCTGACAGAGGATGATCACATAAACCTTGTTTTATGTGCCAAGCTAAAATTATTTGTGTAACAGGCTACCAGTGAGTTCTGTCCAAATGCACTGGGTATGTACAACTTCTGGCTTAAGAAACCAAGACTAATCAAATTGTCTTCTTGATTGATTTTTTTAACTTGCTTCCAGAACACCACTAAGCTACATAGGTCTTTCCCTAGAAATTTTTATCGAGATTACAAGGATTTTTATATGGGAACCAGCTACACAGCAAAGATGAAATATGGTAAAGACCAGTGGAATATTATCTCCAGACCTGTCTTTCTGCAGTCTCCTGTATATCAGGTACATCAGACACCCTCTGAGCCATTCATAAATACAGAACAGCAAAGTCTGAATTAATTTTAAAGCTTGGAAAGCAGGAAATCTGGCTGCCATTTTAGACGTTGAAGGTGCTCAGATTTAGTGGGGCATTAAGGTACAAAGAGAATAGCTCTTCCAAGCTGTGCTTAGGAGCACTATCATATGTGACTGATGTGACTGACAACCACCTTGTAAAACTTTAAGCTATTTTGGATTGTAATGTGGAAAAAATTACTAGAATAAACACTGAGATGTCTAAAAATAGTATTATAGAAGCTGTAGGGATTTTTTATTTTTTTTTTTAATTCAATGTGAAAGCCAAACTACATATCAAAAGTATAACTGTTTTCAGTTTATGCCTGAATCCATATTCTAAATTAAACTCATACAAATATGTTTTTCTTTTTTATATGTACAGTCGATGATCAAAATCTGAATATATAATAAACAGAAACTATGGAAATCTGTCTGAATTAAATTTCCATGTTTGGAAGAATGAGGCTTGTGTGGTTACATGTCTACCATAAATAGGGAAAAAGAATCACTCTTCTTCCACATTCCTGTCCCTTCCTCAAAAAGCAACTCCCCCCAGTGAAATTCCTATCTTGAATGCTAATTTGCAAGAAAAATGTAGTTTGAGGGAAGACAACTACTTATTAGTGCATACTGAATTTAGTGAATAGTTTCCATTGAGAAGCCTGACAAACTAGAAAAAATACTTTGTGTTTTCTCATAAAATGTTGTTATTTAACTGATGTAACAGTGGAATAGGCTCCCCAGGGAGGAGGTTGAGGCCCCATCCCCGGAGCTATTGCAGGTGAGGTTGGCCAAGGCTCTGAGCAGCCTGGGCTAGTTGAGGGTGTCCCTGCTCCCTGCAGGGGGGCTGCACTAGATGACCTTTGGAGCTCCCTTCCAGCCCTAAACATTCTAGGATATGCTTTGTTTGTGCACATATACATACATTCTTAAAGAAAAAAAACCATAAAACATGGAAAAGCCTAAGGTAGCTTAGCCGCCTCCAGAGAGAGAGAAAAAAAAAAATTATAATTATAAATCTACTGTTAGGTCTAACTCTATTATTGAAAACAATAGAAATGATCCTACATACCTTAAAATCATTTTCAGACAGAAAGAAATAAAACAAGAAAGCAGAAGAAGAAACAAGAAAACACACCCTTCCTCCATAAGAAGAGGTAAGAAAAAGTTGCAAGCAGCTTTGCTTCCTAGAGACTGTCAACACTGGTCAACTCTTGTAAAGAAAATCCGTTGTCAGATTTTTGGCCATAAGAAATGTTACTGTAACTAAATATATATAGGTATAAATATTAAATGCATATTATAGAGAGAGAGATTAGTCAATTGTATATAAGTTTTCTATCTCAAAGACTTATTTGTGAGCTTTTTTGTGGTTTTACTTGCAATTCCTTAGCGTGAGAGTGTTTTTATTACTGCATCTGGCCCTATGCAAGGCTTCAAAATAACTTCAGAAATACAAATGAGTCGTTTGTTAGAACCAGAAGTAGCAGCTTTCCCTAAGGGCTGATTTCCCGTTATTTATATATATTTTTTAAATTTTTATTTTAGATATTGCTCTACAGTTTTAACTGTAACTCTGTGCACTGGCTTTTTTGGCACTCTTCCAGTTTCCTTAATGACAGAGTCAAATATGTTCTGGAAATTGCTCAAAATTGTGATAATTTCTATTAGTTTGTCTGAAATGAGACAAAAGGCTTATTTTGCATTGGTCACAAAACAGATGTTGATCATGTTTGGTTTCCACCAGCCTTGTCTAGACTTCATCCAGATGACCTGGAATTGAAGGGTCTTGAATCTCATTAATAATAATACAAGCTGTCAAATGCTCATGACCTAGTGTGTTCCTCAGCATAGGGGCAGTAAGGCAAATATACTCAGCATGGCAAATGTACTACCAAGAATATATTATACTACCAAGAATTCTGGATAGAGGGTTTATCATATTTAGCCTTCAGGCCCATGTGGACTAGTTGCACATGCTGCCTTGGATGGAACACCAGCTCTTGTTTAGCAATAGTAATTCTCCTTTCTAAAAATATTTCTATACTGAAGTTCAGAGCTGCTAAAAGAGCAGTGCTGGGATGCTGTGTCTTCCTCAAACCTCACTGGCACATTTACATTGTGGGGGGTTTACTTCCACCTAGACAGATGTTCAAGAAGAAAAGAAGGAAGATTCTGTAGTGATGGGGAAGATAATGTTAAGACTAAGATGCATTAAAGGCAGCTCATGGCTTTCCTTGGGTTAATTGGGATGAGTTGCTTAGCCTCATATATAGTGGAGCAAATAATATGCATTTTTTTCTTGCAAGACTGTTGTGATGCTGTAATTCACCATGGTTTATGAGGAAGTCAGATTCTGAGTTGATTGAGTCCATGCAAGTAACCAGACAGATGCCTGCCAAAGCCTTTTGTCTTCTTAAAATAACCCAAAGCCTCATATCCTCCTCCTATCTTTATTTCCTTTTTGCTTTCTAGAAAAAGAGTCCTTAGACATGAGCAAAAGACTTCAACAGGGATACTTGGCTTGGCTAGGGCCTGTTTGCTGTTGCCACCAGCCCTGTGACAAAATAGGCGAAATAAGTTCCTGTTGCAGAACGTGTACCTTTCAAAAATGGCATTAAGGTTAAATTCTACTCTCGGATGTGCACAAACAATTCTCAGCAAGTCAACTGCAACTTCACAACAAACAGAAGAGAACATGTTTCTAAAATGTAAAATTCATCCAACATGAGTGGTTCAACATTTTTTCTTTTTGTTTTTTTCCTTTTTGTTTGATTTTCTGTTTTGTCTGTTTTTGAACGACCTATTTTAGGCAATATTAGTGCTTAAAAAAAGCAGGGAAAATATTAATTAAATCTCTTAAAACCTCTTTCCCTTTGAGAATGCCAGTTTCAATATTAGAATACATCCATATATTCTTAATCTTGAAAAAAATCAGCTAAGCAGAAGACAAACTTAGCAATTTGCATTCTCAGGCTCTTAAGAGAAAAGGTTTGTAAGAGGCATGTTGCAGCATTAGAAGATAGAAAAGGGAAAGGAAATGAGAAGAGTTAGTAATATCAACTCACTAGGGTGGGTTTGATTGTATTACCCACAGATTCACAAGATATTAGAAATCTGTTAAAATTCACTGGGCTATCTCAACTGTTAGTTCTAACAGAGATGTGACTTGCCTCTTGAAGTGAACAGTCTGGGAAGAAAAGGAGCTAAAACTGAAACAGAAAAATGTAAAATATTTTAAGACATAGATGCTAAAACAAGAACAATATATTTTGAGAACTCGTACTCTAAGACATTAAAATATTGCTTTAGTTAAAAATCTTGATGCAAACTTCATAGTCATAATTCTAAGACCATAGTAACATGGAATCTGATTTTTATATTTTATTAAAATGCTACTAATATAATGAAATCTGACCAACTGCATTGCAACCATATCATGGCATTTATTATATAATGAAAATATTCAGAGTATAGTTTTTTAAAATTCTTCATCCCATATGTAATTTATCAAAGTGAACGTTACATTGATTTGTGCCACATGGTTGATGAAAAACTATAAAAAGTCTCTGGAACAAAAGGTATGTACAGATAGCTTGGAATGAACAGTCTCAATCTGTTTCAAACTTTTTTTTTTTTTTTNTAGTTAAATGTGGACAATCTTAAATCAATTGAAACCTGGTTTATAATGATTTTGTTTAATTCTTGTCCCTTACTGAGACAATCCAAATTGCTGTAAATCAGGTTTAAATAGATTTAAGCTTTAAAGTGCATTTGGAGGCATACCTGAATAAATTCCTATGTGTCATGTCACTACGAACAGTACCTAGATATAAATGATGCTGTCATAAACTGTAACTTGATCTCTCAAACGTTTCCAGATCACATACTCTGAATCCACATCACTCTTTAGAACAACAGCTGATGGCTCTGAGCTGCAGGTCCCAATAAAGACATGTTGTCCATTCTTGCCTAATTCTAAACTTAAAATTTAAATCACCACACTTGGAGGTGCCTTACTTGCCCTGTAAGGGTTGATAGGGAACACAAAGGGCAATTTCTGCCAGTATTAGGACAAACATCCTATCAATATTTCAAAATTTAATTTGTTTCGAGTTCTTTAATTATTGTTCTTCTAATACTGTCAATATCCCCCAATTTCTACAACCTGTAAAAGCAAAGGACTAGAATTATTGTGCTGTGTCCTGAAGGAGCAGGGGATGTAATATATGTAGGGATCTTTAGGAAGAAGATACATTGCACATTAATACCTAAGGATTTTTTATATATATATATANTATTGTGCTGTGTCCTGAAGGAGCAGGGGATGTAATATATGTAGGGATCTTTAGGAAGAAGATACATTGCACATTAATACCTAAGGATTTTTTATATATATATATATATATATATAAATTTTTTTTAGGGATATAGCTACAGGGATTGTATAGGTGTGTTTGAACAAAATGGCAGTGTTGGGGAATATATAAGAATATATAGTTGACATTGAGATTTTCCAGACTGGGCAAAAATATTTTGCGTCCACTTTGCAGTTATAATAAATATTTCAATGTAAATGCATATTGCAGCCTTTAACCTATAGTTACCATATGTGTATTTAGTTGGAGGCACTGTTCTTGGTACAAGAACTTAGACAAAGCAGTGCTGACTTTCCCTTCTAAAGGAGAAAGGGACATCTATCAAATTACCCCACTAATGGTCCTGGGTGATGAGCTATTTTATTGACTATTGACAACAGGGTCTCAGCAATGGTTAGCTGCAGATTAAGCAAGCAGATTCACATATTACTGTGATAATCATATATTGAAGGTTGCTCCCAAATAAAAGCATTTACTTCCACTTTCTGCTCTAGCTTCTAACTATGAGACTAACTTCCAGGTAGACTTTTTTTTTTGCTTTTTTTTTTGTTGTTTACAAAAAATTTTGTTGTTTTAACCATCCATTTATGATCTTTGCTACAGATTTCCACTGTGGCATCAGAAGAAAGTGCAGGAGCAAATATAGCTATTTTAGAAATTCAATTCTATAGAAAAAAATCCTGAGATGCCACAAAACTTCCCCTTAGTGGAATAGTTACAGATATTCATAACTAAATTAACCTAAAAAAAAAATAAATCATAATTTTATCTCATCTGAGGAGAGAGTGCATCTTCAACTTTCAACATGCCTTTATTTCCAGACTACTCCCCAAGAAAGGTAGTATTGTCTCAAGACAGAGCTGTAAGAGAACCTGCTAGAAAATGGATAGAACCGAGACCTCACTGTGTATTTTCATCCCGGGAGAAAGGACCAGAAGATGCTCTCATGGATTTATTTACAGAGGATTCAGTGACAGCTCACATGTTAACTATCAAAGTTCATAGCCTGGTTACACTTTCATTCCTTCTTAGTCCTTGCTTAAAACAGGCAACTTTTTCCCCTCACTGTGATAGATGTGTGGAGATCCTGCAAATCCCCTTCACTCCATCACTGAAAGAAATGTTTGGCAGCAGGAGCAACTTGGGACCAGGTCATGAACATGGACTACTGCACTGATTCACAAACCCCTGAGCTGTGCAATTAGTCTGCACTTCCATTTAAATAATAAAAAAAAAAGTTTCACAGTGATATTACAGAATTTTCACCAAGTCACAGGCAGTAATAAAAGCACTTGAGATATTGCTATTTCTCACACATCTGCTGAAAGACTGTCCAATGGGCACATGCTTTGTAATAATTTGAGCTAGTTTGTGGGAGCAGGACATCATAGTAAATCTAGAATCTGTTCATACAGTAATTGCTTAGCTGTCAATATTAAGACACTAACCACAAAGGTTAAGAGTTAACAAGTTTAAAATAGCCTTTTGGCTCACATCTTAGTTGTAATAAAAAGTGTAATTACCTGCGAGGTTGTCAATCTCTTTCTCCTGGAGCAGGCTAACAGCATCATCATCTCCTTCCAACATAAGCTCTGTTTCTGCATTCTGATTTACCACAGCTTGACTTCGGAAAGTTTTCTTTGACTTTACTACATCCTCTTCAGTGCCTGAAAAAGTTACAAATGTTGTGAATTTAGCTGAATAGTATCTTAAATATAAAACAACCACAGTCAAGTAGTAAAAAAAAAAATACAGCATAAATCATCTTTATTGAAAAAGGGAAGAAACATTTTCTAAAGCTTTATGAAGATTTATAAAATATGCAGCCTTCTTCTGTCTTTAAAAATATATCTTGAATAAAATACAAACTTTCCCAAAGACTCTTCTGCTTTTAATAATTGCTATTTACTTTACGTTCAAAGTTGTTCATTAGTTTTCCACCTCCAAGAAATTCAGCAGGAGTTTCTCTTGGTTTCCTGGGGTCCTGCCTCTGCCCAACCCCAGAGTTCAAACCACGTAATCTAAATAAAGGAGTTTCTTTCCTGAATTAAAAATCTGTCATGATTTTCATCTTAAGAGAGGAGAAACAGGTTGGTGAAGTAGGAGATGGGTTATCTCAGCATACAGTAACAAGGTAGGCTATGCAGTGATTCAGAAAAGACTGAATAAAGACAAGCACAGTGAGAGAACTTTGCTGTGCATCTGTGTGTGTGTTTTTACAATAAAAAAGCACAATAAAAATGCACATGTCCATGCACTGACACACAACTTAGTACAACTAATTGTATTCAATTTTAAATGGGGTCAATACAGCAATGGTTCAAAAAGTTTTCAGTGTTATGTCCAAGCATTTGGGTTTTAGCTTGATTTTGCATGTGTGATTTGGTATTTTAAAATTATTATTATT
>VYZU01007851.1:3561-15838 GCA_013401355.1 Ceyx cyanopectus
AAAAAAACCCAAAACATCTAGAAAAACACTATATCTGCCTAGGATTAGAAACAACTTTACATTAATGTCATCATCCTTATTTGGTATTTTGGCAAAATGAAAAAGTAGTCAATATTCTTTTTCTTTAGCAAAGTCTGCAGGCTCTTGGAAAGAGACATATGAAATTAAAACAGCTATCAAAACAACAGACATACAATCCCAAACAACTGTCAGAAACAAGAAGCAGAAGTGGACATTACAAGGAGAAAGCAAACAAACCACCCCACCAAACAAAACCAAAAACCCCACAAAAGCCAAGTGTATCTATTAGCAAGTTGAAGCAGCATTTGAGTCCTTTCTCCTGTAGCAGCAGAGCGATTCGATACGTGCAGTTTCAGCCTGGAACAATTTGCCCAGCATAGGAAAGTACTGAACTCTGTATCTATTCTGGAAAAGATTTGTTTTAAAGATACCCTGTCTCAGTGGAGATAAAGATCACCCAGCGTTTCATCTGAGTGTGTCCGCAACAGAATACGCCCTGGCCTCTTGGACTCTCCTGCACCCTGACTGTAGATCAGTTACTATCTCTCCTCCTCACCCTCCCCATCTCTGCCTGCAAATATTTGTGTTTGGAAAGACACAGTGATAGTGATTTTGCTTACAGAGCAATGCACAAAATTCCCGTCTATGGACAGCAAGGTAGGTTGGGAATACACTAAATTTCCTTTTATTCACATTGGTGTTCACTCTTGGAAACTAAAAAAAAACCCAAACAACCCAAAACCCAAAATAAATCATCTGTTGATGAAATATGTATGGCAAAGCTCTGGGCAAACATGCTTTTTGTTTAAAATTAGGGTCTTCCATGATTGAGACATGACTGGATTTCAAGATACTAAATCAAATCTTTCTTGCCAACAGACTCCCAACAAATAGCTGTATATGTCAAAACTGGTAACTGCTGTATATTTTGGCTTGTAATAGAAATCCAGGTAATGCAAGCACTTGCCAATAATTCTCTCTTTGTTTTACCAAATACAATTTAAATCATATCAAACCAAAGCCTCTTATTCTAAATAATTTTTAAAAATAAAAAAGAAAGGAAAAATACCCAATAAAGCCCCAAACCAACCAAACAAAAAACCCAATACAACATAAACCCAACAAACCAACCTAAAAGAAAAAAAAAAAAGCCCAGAATCTGTGTTCCTTGTTATGTACAAGGTAAATACTAATATTTCAAATACAGCAATTGAAATTGCCTGACTAAACATTAGCAATGTTTTACACTGTACAAGACCAAATGTTTTTTGTGAAAAGAACATCTTGTTCTTTCCCATTTGGAAAGTAAACGTGCTGGACATTAAAAGTAACAGCTGCAGAAATGAAAGGTTCATGTCTCTTAAATGACAAAGCATATGAATTCTCTACACTGCCCAGGGAAATACAGTATGGGGAGATAAACAAGTACATACACAAACATCTAATTGCATCTTAGGAAGGGATTTCTTACAGGCCTTTGCATATGCTCTGAAGAAGCACACCAAATGCTTTTGAAAATGTTGACACTTCAAAAGACTTAAATTATTTCATTATGAAGCCAGTGCAGCTGATGGAAAAAAATCCAAGGATGCCACAACTAAGAAAAGACCTAGAGCTTCACACTCCTGCTAGAATTATTAGGATGCACGGCAGAAATTTTACCTGGTTACTGCTTCATTTCATAAATTAATTTAGAGGATGTTTCCTCTGGTCAGGTGTTTCAATACCTACAGGAGAATGCAACCACTAGACAATGTTGCCAAAATCTGTGCAGTTTCTTCTCCATGAAAGAACACTGGTCTTTAATTCTGAAGTGTAGGTGCATATTTATGACCCAGCCTTGTGGCAGCATTCACAAATCATAATGTGATAAAAAGAACACTGAGCAGGAGGCCAAAGAACCCCTGTGTGAAAAGGAAGGCCATCAGATATGGAGCCTCTACTTGCTGAAGTTCAAATATTACATATAAGTTACACAGCATATGCTACTGCATCATGGTAAGTGCAAAATGAGGAAAGGAAGGTTTGAGAGTCTTACTGCCCCTTTACTGGCTGAATATTGATCTATTGAGAAATTTATAACTACATCACTGCAGCTCAACTGGTAAGCAGAGTGCAGAAGAGACATTCAAAGGTGTCTGACAAATGTTTCTTATCACAGCTATTTTATTTTCTTAACTATACGTTGCAAACAACTGATGAAATCTGTGAAGTGCTTTAGGATTTATTTCAACATGGGGAAACTAAAATGTAGCATCATTATCAAATGACCTTTTCTGGATTATTTTTATGTCTATTCCCACATCAGTTTGCTTCTATTCTTTGTCCTTTTTTTCCTAGTTTCTCAGTTTTGAGAGGATGATTGGTTAATTCCTGAGAGAGAGGAGTGGCTCTTTGAGCACAAGGAACAGCTGGAAAGACAGATGTCATCTACGTTACCATTTTGTTGCTGAAGAAAAATAAATCAAGATGGTAATTTCCACTGAATAGAATTTNGTCTCAGTCTTTCAAATAGGTATTAAATATCTCAGGGATTTAACATTTTCTGTTGTGTTTTTGAAATTTCTGCTTGGGCCAAATGAGGGTGGTCAGCTAGGACATCAAATGTAAACACATTTCTATTTTTTTTATATAGCAATTAAAAAAAACCCAAAACATCTAGAAAAACACTATATCTGCCTAGGATTAGAAACAACTTTACATTAATGTCATCATCCTTATTTGGTATTTTGGCAAAATGAAAAAGTAGTCAATATTCTTTTTCTTTAGCAAAGTCTGCAGGCTCTTGGAAAGAGACATATGAAATTAAAACAGCTATCAAAACAACAGACATACAATCCCAAACAACTGTCAGAAACAAGNTTTTTTAAGCCAATTCCAGCTGTGACCAGGTGATCAGCATCTACTGTGTTGGCCCTTCAGCCATGCACATCTGGCAAAAATATTTCAGAGGTGTGAGGAGAAAGAGGGAAGTTTTTGTGGAGATTCTTTTATTTTAGCATGCTTAACAGTTTGTTTCTTTGATGGAATTTTTAAGAGTATTTATGGGCAGATAATAGATGGGAAGAACACTGAAAATAAGAATGAGGACAAGGTAGGCACAAATAGGATTGAAATCACAGAACAATCAAGGAAGTCAAACTATAAAGGACACATTAAAACTATTACGAGTTTTAACATAGAATGTTACTATTAAGATAAAAATATATGTGTGGAAATATTCCCTTGAAAAATCTTAAAGTAACATAAATAAACATGAAGTAGACAAAAAAATATTTTATATGTGTAGATAGAAATGCTGTCATAATATGTCATCTAAATAGTAAATACAACTGGCAAATTAAATATAGGTAAAAGTTAAGAATATTAACTATGCATTAGTGAAAGACATAGGATCTACAGAATAAGGCCAGGGTTTACACTTTACTATCTAAAGCTACCTACATCCCATACAATTTAATATTCAGCCTTTCTTACCATCACCCTAAACAAATCAACTCCCCTGACTTGCACCCACAACTGTGCTGAAGTGTCCACCCACATGTCCTATTTTCAGTACATCTGAGACAACTGGTTCAGAAATTGTGTCTCTTGTCCTGTCTAGTAGCTTTGGAGACCTAAGTGCTCTGAAGAAGCTCCTCTGATCTCTGCTATGTTTGCAGGATGGGTGACTACACGAGTACAGGCTGGTGCTTAACAGCAGGAATTTGAGTCTGGCCTTGGAGATTTGCTTATAAGAGAACAATTGTTTCAAAGACTCACTCACTTCTGATAGGGAATAAGGATTTCCAGAAAGTTTTGTTAGTGGGTGAGAATGTGCAGGACAAGCTTTCTACTCTTTCACAAGCCAGGAGGTATCAAGTGCATGAAACCAGAGAAACTGCTCGATGGTGATAAATACCTCCTAGTGTCTGCTCACCACTAGTCAAAAAAAAAATAAAAAATGAGGTGCTCCCAAGTGTGTCGTAATTTTGCAATTCCCTTTTCAAAAGTTATCATTATCTGAGATATAAAACTCTAATGAGATCTTTTAAAGAGACAAATCCAGGCTGTGGACCATTGCTTTAGGATCAATTAAAAAAATAAAACATCAGGAGATGGGGAGTCAGTCATTCACTGTCTAAGAATATGTAGTTTCAGGCTACTTTGCCACAGTTAATTTTTACATCTGTCTATTACTGCAGGAAAAACATACAGTTCTCCAGCTGCTGATAGGCTGACAAAGCTCAGCAAAGCCTACCTGTGTTTTAAGCACAGCAATTTAAATGCAATTATTTGAAAATAAACAATCTGCTCTGTCAATTAAAAATTATTTAGGTTAAATTTTTGATCCATCACAAAAGCAGGCTTCAGGGCTCCTTTTGTGAAAACTGCCATTCTTTTGCTACCGTCTGTAGCGAAGAACAAATGGATGACAGAAAGGTAGCCTTAAGAGGATTAGAATCTCTCTCCTATCTAGAAGGTACACAGGAATGACTGTTTGCCTGTGTAACAGCATTCAGTGACAGGACATACTGTTCCTTTCATTCTTACAGGGCCCGAGAGAAGCACAGAAGCAAGAGCTAAAACATTAGCAGTAGAACTTCTTTTAAATTACATATGATTGTAGACTCCAGCACGCTTCCTTTGACTTTGCTTTGGTAAAATTGCAAACTGCATGATGTTAAAGGAGATTTAACATAAAACCTTATGATTTCTAATTAAAAAAAATATGCCTTTTGTTGTTGTTGCTTGGTAATGTCTGTTTTAAAATGGAACTATGAAATTAATCAGTTCAGGTTACGCAGGAATTACAAAAAGTTTCAGTTGCACTTTAGGAATTTCAAATATTTTTTTTTCCCTTCAATCTTCTAAAGCTTTCTATGACATATCAATAGTGAAGTTAGAATGAATTTTCAAAGATTTAGTTCACCAAACCAAGTTGTGGAGAACAAGGTATCCATGTGAACTACTTTCTCATAGCCCTATCCATAACATACTGTATATGCAGAGCTTCCATGCTTAGGTATTCTATTTTCAGACTGCATTTCAGAGAGCAATTCTAATTTTGTGAATTACCACTCTTATGTTGCCCAAGATATTGTTTAGGACCCTGGCTATATATGACATTTTGTCAGTCTAGACACATTGTTCTTCTTAATGGGAACAGCATATAAAATAGCATAATTTTAATTCATGTCTTCTAGGGTTCATGACTGTGTTATATACAAGTTCAGTAAATATTTCATAAAAGCAGCATCTCTTCCAACCAAAGGGCACAGAGAGGCCAGAAAAGCACTGCAGCAAATGGCATGATCAAGATAACGATTCTCTACTTTTTATATTAAACTTTCTAGCTAATGGCAGTAGCAATTGCTTCAAAATCTTTTAGAAGATATTTACAGTCAGGAGACTTATTTTGATTATGACTTCAATTTACTATATACAGGAGTAGCGGTGACATATAATACAAAATACAAACTGTGTTCTCAAATGTTAATACACTTCAGAGAGGACGTGGTTTTACCAAGGATAATTGAAGCAAGTAGAAATAAAGGGGCTCAGACTGAACCTGCATTGAAAGGCAAAGAACATATATGCCAAATTTGCATTTTGAGAAACCTCACATCCAACATGGAAAGGACTGTCAATCCACACATAATGCTATTAGTATATATGTAAAACAGAATTTGTACCTGTGTGTCCATTTCAAGAAGCAGAGGTAAAATTTATACTGTGTTTGAANCTCTTTCACAAGCCAGGAGGTATCAAGTGCATGAAACCAGAGAAACTGCTCGATGGTGATAAATACCTCCTAGTGTCTGCTCACCACTAGTCAAAAAAAAAATAAAAAATGAGGTGCTCCCAAGTGTGTCGTAATTTTGCAATTCCCTTTTCAAAAGTTATCATTATCTGAGATATAAAACTCTAATGAGATCTTTTAAAGAGACAAATCCAGGCTGTGGACCATTGCTTTAGGATCAATTAAAAAAATAAAACATCAGGAGATGGGGAGTCAGTCATTCACTGTCTAAGAATATGTAGTTTCAGGCTACTTTGCCACAGTTAATTTTTACATCTGTCTATTACTGCAGGAAAAACATACAGTTCTCCAGCTGCTGATAGGCTGACAAAGCTCAGCAAAGCCTACCTGTGTTTTAAGCACAGCAATTTAAATGCAATTATTTGAAAATAAACAATCTGCTCTGTCAATTAAAAATTATTTAGGTTAAATTTTTGATCCATCACAAAAGCAGGCTTCAGGGCTCCTTTTGTGAAAACTGCCATTCTTTTGCTACCGTCTGTAGCGAAGAACAAATGGATGACAGAAAGGTAGCCTTAAGAGGATTAGAATCTCTCTCCTATCTAGAAGGTACACAGGAATGACTGTTTGCCTGTGTAACAGCATTCAGTGACAGGACATACTGTTCCTTTCATTCTTACAGGGCCCGAGAGAAGCACAGAAGCAGGAGCTAAAACATTAGCAGTAGAACTTCTTTTAAATTACATATGATTGTAGACTCCAGCACGCTTCCTTTGACTTTGCTTTGGTAAAATTGCAAACTGCATGATGTTAAAGGAGATTTAACATAAAACCTTATGATTTCTAATTAAAAAAAATATGCCTTTTGTTGTTGTTGCTTGGTAATGTCTGTTTTAAAATGGAACTATGAAATTAATCAGTTCAGGTTACGCAGGAATTACAAAAAGTTTCAGTTGCACTTTAGGAATTTCAAATATTTTTTTTTCCCTTCAATCTTCTAAAGCTTTCTATGACATATCAATAGTGAAGTTAGAATGAATTTTCAAAGATTTAGTTCACCAAACCAAGTTGTGGAGAACAAGGTATCCATGTGAACTACTTTCTCATAGCCCTATCCATAACATACTGTATATGCAGAGCTTCCATGCTTAGGTATTCTATTTTCAGACTGCATTTCAGAGAGCAATTCTAATTTTGTGAATTACCACTCTTATGTTGCCCAAGATATTGTTTAGGACCCTGGCTATATATGACATTTTGTCAGTCTAGACACATTGTTCTTCTTAATGGGAACAGCATATAAAATAGCATAATTTTAATTCATGTCTTCTAGGGTTCATGACTGTGTTATATACAAGTTCAGTAAATATTTCATAAAAGCAGCATCTCTTCCAACCAAAGGGCACAGAGAGGCCAGAAAAGCACTGCAGCAAATGGCATGATCAAGATAACGATTCTCTACTTTTTATATTAAACTTTCTAGCTAATGGCAGTAGCAATTGCTTCAAAATCTTTTAGAAGATATTTACAGTCAGGAGACTTATTTTGATTATGACTTCAATTTACTATATACAGGAGTAGCGGTGACATATAATACAAAATACAAACTGTGTTCTCAAATGTTAATACACTTCAGAGAGGACGTGGTTTTACCAAGGATAATTGAAGCAAGTAGAAATAAAGGGGCTCAGAC
Organism: Ceyx cyanopectus; assembly: GCA_013401355.1. NCBI lineage: Eukaryota > Metazoa > Chordata > Aves > Coraciiformes > Alcedinidae > Ceyx > Ceyx cyanopectus. The sequence continues at coordinate 11,019 of VYZU01007851.1, forward strand.
TGAACCTGCATTGAAAGGCAAAGAACATATATGCCAAATTTGCATTTTGAGAAACCTCACATCCAACATGGAAAGGACTGTCAATCCACACATAATGCTATTAGTATATATGTAAAACAGAATTTGTACCTGTGTGTCCATTTCAAGAAGCAGAGGTAAAATTTATACTGTGTTTGAACCTACGATTCCAATGTAGGATAGTGCACAACAGCCTCAGAGGTGGAACGCACCAGCCCTGCTCAGCTATACAAGCCCACTCTCCAGGCCTCTGCACACAGGGCTCTCTCTCATGGGCCACACTACCACCTGCCAATCCTTTGCTGAAGTGCTTTTGTACAGACGTTCCCATGGCTGGAATGCTTGGGCTTTCACCCTTTTATTCTGCCCTCTCGAGCTTTGCATGGCATCTCAATACTCTGTGTCAAATTTTTCTCTCTTGTTTTTTATTCATTCCAGATTGCACTAAGACACAAGACGGAAATTCAATCAGGAGATTCCGTTCTTTCACTTGAACAGGAAAACTTAGGAAAACTTCACATCTTAAATCTGTGAGAAAGCAATGAAACATTTGGGTCCCCTTGGGTAGTACAGGGTTTGAGATGGAAACTTAAGAAACATTCCACATGCAAAAACCTTCATGAAAACAGGACAGGTAAGTTTCCATTTGTGCCACCCCCTGTACCAACACCATTCAGCTGAAAATAACACAAGAATTAGATGCAGGACAATTGAACTGTTATCACTAACAGGACATTGCATGCACTTCACAAATAGGATCTTTCTGAAGAGACAACACAGATACAGCCATAGAACACACTTGCTACTTACCAAATTGGTGGCAAATAAAAAAATAATCAAAATTACTATACATCTCAATCATTTTTCCCCTTTTCCTTCTCTCACTGAGTACACATAACTGTTAAGATATTGCTTTACAGTTAAGGAATCTGAACTTGGGAAGCTCTCGCAAAGTCAACTCATTTCAGTATCTCCAGCAATGCTGAGGCAACAAGATCATAGCTAACATGTGTGGGAAAGGGCCACAATCACCCTGTCATGCCCCCAGAAGCAATCATAAAAGTAACACTTCCAATCCACTCATCCATGCATATCTGTGCAAAGAGCTACAGAATAGTCTTCCTTGTAAAACTTTGTTGCTAAATGAGATATTTCAAAAATTCACAAACCATTTATTTTCCATGAAAATCACACATGACTGTACAACTGCCTGGGCAGGCAGTTTAAAAAAAAAAAAANTTACATATGATTGTAGACTCCAGCACGCTTCCTTTGACTTTGCTTTGGTAAAATTGCAAACTGCATGATGTTAAAGGAGATTTAACATAAAACCTTATGATTTCTAATTAAAAAAAATATGCCTTTTGTTGTTGTTGCTTGGTAATGTCTGTTTTAAAATGGAACTATGAAATTAATCAGTTCAGGTTACGCAGGAATTACAAAAAGTTTCAGTTGCACTTTAGGAATTTCAAATATTTTTTTTTCCCTTCAATCTTCTAAAGCTTTCTATGACATATCAATAGTGAAGTTAGAATGAATTTTCAAAGATTTAGTTCACCAAACCAAGTTGTGGAGAACAAGGTATCCATGTGAACTACTTTCTCATAGCCCTATCCATAACATACTGTATATGCAGAGCTTCCATGCTTAGGTATTCTATTTTCAGACTGCATTTCAGAGAGCAATTCTAATTTTGTGAATTACCACTCTTATGTTGCCCAAGATATTGTTTAGGACCCTGGCTATATATGACATTTTGTCAGTCTAGACACATTGTTCTTCTTAATGGGAACAGCATATAAAATAGCATAATTTTAATTCATGTCTTCTAGGGTTCATGACTGTGTTATATACAAGTTCAGTAAATATTTCATAAAAGCAGCATCTCTTCCAACCAAAGGGCACAGAGAGGCCAGAAAAGCACTGCAGCAAATGGCATGATCAAGATAACGATTCTCTACTTTTTATATTAAACTTTCTAGCTAATGGCAGTAGCAATTGCTTCAAAATCTTTTAGAAGATATTTACAGTCAGGAGACTTATTTTGATTATGACTTCAATTTACTATATACAGGAGTAGCGGTGACATATAATACAAAATACAAACTGTGTTCTCAAATGTTAATACACTTCAGAGAGGACGTGGTTTTACCAAGGATAATTGAAGCAAGTAGAAATAAAGGGGCTCAGACTGAACCTGCATTGAAAGGCAAAGAACATATATGCCAAATTTGCATTTTGAGAAACCTCACATCCAACATGGAAAGGACTGTCAATCCACACATAATGCTATTAGTATATATGTAAAACAGAATTTGTACCTGTGTGTCCATTTCAAGAAGCAGAGGTAAAATTTATACTGTGTTTGAACCTACGATTCCAATGTAGGATAGTGCACAACAGCCTCAGAGGTGGAACGCACCAGCCCTGCTCAGCTATACAAGCCCACTCTCCAGGCCTCTGCACACAGGGCTCTCTCTCATGGGCCACACTACCACCTGCCAATCCTTTGCTGAAGTGCTTTTGTACAGACGTTCCCATGGCTGGAATGCTTGGGCTTTCACCCTTTTATTCTGCCCTCTCGAGCTTTGCATGGCATCTCAATACTCTGTGTCAAATTTTTCTCTCTTGTTTTTTATTCATTCCAGATTGCACTAAGACACAAGACGGAAATTCAATCAGGAGATTCCGTTCTTTCACTTGAACAGGAAAACTTAGGAAAACTTCACATCTTAAATCTGTGAGAAAGCAATGAAACATTTGGGTCCCCTTGGGTAGTACAGGGTTTGAGATGGAAACTTAAGAAACATTCCACATGCAAAAACCTTCATGAAAACAGGACAGGTAAGTTTCCATTTGTGCCACCCCCTGTACCAACACCATTCAGCTGAAAATAACACAAGAATTAGATGCAGGACAATTGAACTGTTATCACTAACAGGACATTGCATGCACTTCACAAATAGGATCTTTCTGAAGAGACAACACAGATACAGCCATAGAACACACTTGCTACTTACCAAATTGGTGGCAAATAAAAAAATAATCAAAATTACTATACATCTCAATCATTTTTCCCCTTTTCCTTCTCTCACTGAGTACACATAACTGTTAAGATATTGCTTTACAGTTAAGGAATCTGAACTTGGGAAGCTCTCGCAAAGTCAACTCATTTCAGTATCTCCAGCAATGCTGAGGCAACAAGATCATAGCTAACATGTGTGGGAAAGGGCCACAATCACCCTGTCATGCCCCCAGAAGCAATCATAAAAGTAACACTTCCAATCCACTCATCCATGCATATCTGTGCAAAGAGCTACAGAATAGTCTTCCTTGTAAAACTTTGTTGCTAAATGAGATATTTCAAAAATTCACAAACCATTTATTTTCCATGAAAATCACACATGACTGTACAACTGCCTGGGCAGGCAGTTTAAAAAAAAAAAAAGCTGTCAGAGGAAAAGGTCATATTGTAAGTTTTTGTTAATTCCAAACAAGATTCTTCTCTTGGGTAGCTCACAGCCAGACTTCATTTTTGTGCTTGGACTTCTCAGGAAACAAATAGTTATCCCAACATTTAAGCAGCTTCTACAAGTCATCCTGATTCATAGCACAGAAACATCTTTCCCTTTCTCACACTTTCATACTGTACTGGATAATTTAGAAGGACCCTGGCAAGTTATCTGGTAGGCATTAACCTCTGCAACAAAAATCTTCCATGGAAGTGACCTCAATCCCAATCCCAGGATAAATCAGGTCAACACCACCTGCCATCTTGTGGAGATAGCAAAACTGAGGACTGACCCTGTCCATATTTTCTCATTTCTAGCCGCAGTTCTTGAATCAGCCATACTGTGACCAAATGATCTGCAGAGCAGCAACAGGACAGAAAAACTGATCAGGCTCCAGAAAAAAATTAATCAAGGAAAAATTCAGGTAAAGAAATAATTGCTTTCTTCAGGAAGAAAAAATATAATGAAAGACCAAATTGGTTTTGGTGTTTGTTCATGTCTGCATTAAAAAAATGGCTGTGGTATCTCCTCTCCCTCATTTCCCAGTCTGATGATAATAGCACAAAGATGCTAGACTGTTTCCTGTGCTGTCCACAGTTAGCCCATCAGGGCCATCACTTGAGAGAACTCACAAAGTAGTTCTTCATTCCTAGAAGAAGTTCCTTACACCATTTCTTCACAAGTACAGGAGAAAACATATGGAAACAATAATGAAAAATATGAAAAGGAAAATTTTAAAAACCTAAAAGAAAAAAAATACATCGAGCACAGAATGACTCTGCTATGCTTTTGAATCACAACAAATTCTGGCATTGTGCCTCCTTGGGTAAGGCAGTTGGCCAGGATATCGCCATGGGCAGCTAATAACCATCCATGCACAATGGGCAAGAGGGATTAAGCCCAAATATTTTAAGGCTTGCATTAAAAATTTTTTTACCATATTTAAGAAATAAAGCCGTGTTTTAGTCTTTCATATTGAAATCATTAAGCCAGTTTCTTCAGCACTGAAACATTCCTTATTTCCACAAACCACCACTATAACTGTTTCCCTTCCTGGGTGTCCTGCCATAGCCCATGTGCACACTTGTGCAAGGCTGCTAAGTTGGAGAATTCCTCTGAGTCACTCAAGTCCTGTGCCAGGTGTTTGTTAGGATTAACCTTGCAACGACTTAAAAAGATTGGGGGTTGCCACATATTGTTTTCAAATCTGGTTCTTAGATTGGTTGATAACTGATATTACTGGATAGAGTTAAAGAAAAGCCTCTCTCACATAATTTTTTATTTTTTTTT
>VYZU01007852.1:0-21327 GCA_013401355.1 Ceyx cyanopectus
TTCATAAAAAGCCATGAAAGTTCCAAACTGTAGGGTGTTTTGTTTCTTTCTTATTAAAATATAATATTTTAATTTTATGAGTACAAATTATAAGAACCAAAGTTTCAATGCTCAGTTTGGAGGCTCAGTTTTGCCTATATAGTGCAATCTCAATCTGTGCTCTTGGCTTGATGCCAGTTCTCCCATCATTTTGCCCTAAAACCAAGCTATTTTGATGTATTATTGTGTCTCATATTTATTTAGAATATTGATAAACAAATTTATTTTTTTTAAGGAGAGAATCAGGTCAATAGTACTTTTCAAAGCTTGCTCTGGAGTACAGGATGAGGAAACACAGTAAATAGGATATCCTAGGAATCATATCTGGAAGCATGTAACCCCTCCACAAACAGAATTTGTCTATCAAGGAACACCATTTTACATGGTTCAAAGTGCCTTCTTATCAAGCATGGATCATGCACATTTATGTCTCCATTGCCTTAATTTTAAGAAAGAAGTGCTCTCTAATGAAGCCATTATATTCCATTTTCAGAGGTCCTGATATAAAGGACCTAAAAACACCCTTGCCAATATTAGCATTAAAGACTTCAAAGCAAATGTCAGCAGTAATAGCATTTTGTCTGTGCTGGACTAGGTGTTCCCAGCTCAACTCTACAGTGGTTTGATTGCTCTTAAAAAGGAAAAAATAATTTGTTGAAACTCATTCCAGTTTAAAAAAAAAAAAGTCCTTAAAATTTAAGTAGTGCAATAGAGCGAATTAATTCTGAATATTTCCCCAAAGCTCTCAGATTTGTCCATAAAGACAAAACACCCTTTGAATTCAATAGAGGGGAGGTTGACATTAGACATTTCTGTAAAGACTTATACATACCTTTATTTCTATAAAAGTTGTTAGACATTGTATGAAAAGGCAACATAGCATATGGCATAAACAGCTTCACTCCACAGTTTCAGAGACACAGAGCAGTGGTGTCTTACACATAATTCAGAAACATCAACAAGATTTAACAGAAGTCCTCTCCCCAAAGTGTTTATAGCTTTAGAACCAGCCCTACTGTCTTCCATTTCATGTGATGCAACTCATCCCTACTATGCAGAATTTTAGCAAGTAAACAAGCAAACTTGGGTAATAGAGGAGGTAAGGCAAACTCTGTAATGCTGACTAATTATTATATAAGTTTTTAACTTAAGGTAGCCAAAGGTTGGGAATGCACATAAGAACTTGAGAAGGTTTAGTGATGTCCTGATTGATATTTTTGGATCAAGGAGAAAGTCAACACTGTTTCATCAGTTGAAGACAGTGTGAACCAAAGAATGAGCTTGCACATTCAGACCAGAATGGAGAGACAGAGAATTACATGAGACAGCAATGTACCCTTGTGGCCAAGAAGGCCAATGGTATCCTGGGGTGCAGAGAGTGTGACAGCAGGTCCAGGGAGGTTCTCCTCCCCCTCTACTCCTCACTAGTGGTGCAGAGTAGAAAGTAGTATAGTGGAAATATTTTGTGAGGTCAAGTAGATTTCTCAGAGAGAGCTATACAGAAAGGAGGAACCTATGTTCATTACTCCTCTCTGAGCCCTTCAAAACTTCCTCCAAGACAAGACTGTCTCTTAATCTTACCTATCCAGGTAGAGAAGATACCAACTTTAATTCACCAAAGTTTAAGAGATAAATCTGGAACACCTCATACTTCTCCTTCTGAGAAATACATCTCCATTTTCTGCAGTGGAAGCAACAGCAGGAACAGCAATTTGAAACAAGTGCAAGAAAAGGAAGCCTAAGTTCAGAAGCTCTTCAGAAACCAAAGGAAGACAAATATAGCCTTTTACTCCTAGGCTAGCCAGAAACTGTTTTTTTTTCTATGTGATTTTTTTGTGTGCGTGTTTGCATCATCATTTCTTCTGTAATATGCTTTTGATTGACGTATGATTGCAGGAATATCCAAGAATAAGACTGGTAACACACAGTTTTGTAATAGGCTGCAATCAGAGCCTGGGCTCAGCTTGAGTCATTGTTGTTTATGAAAGTGAGCCAGAAGCACTGGAATCCTTATTTAAGAAGAGCTGAAGATGTTGTGGCATCCTTCTGGTAACAACAGTGCATCAGTGGTGTATCTGCAAAACCATGCTGGCAAACGTGTTGTAACATTTGTGGTAGCCACTTGACAATGGAAGAACACAGGATGAATTTTCAGCTCATAAATAAAACAAGGAGGAATCATGCTTACATGATCATGGCTGTTGAACCTGGCCATCTGTATAATGTTCCCACTTGCAATGACATTCCTTAAGATGAGCAGTACATCATTATAGAGCAAACATGTAATTATGGTTACAGACTTGTTTTGACAATATTTCCAACATTATTGCAACCTGCTCCAAAATTTCTCTATATTATATGATCACAGGCATTTCACAAGTGGCATGTTTTCTAAACACATTCAATGGCTACTTTTTCACAAAAATAAGAGTGGTCCACTGTCATTTATCCAAGTTACTAGTTATTGACTTAAAACTGATTTTGTTGTATGCTAACAGCAATGATAGTGGCTGACTTCTAGTGGCTGGAAGATTTCTAGTCTCAGTCATTTTGTGAATATAGACAAATCTATTAAATACATTAATATGCAAATGTTGTCACACAGAATTATTCAGGGTATTCAATTCATTACTTGCCCTAGAAATAGACCATGCATAATTAAGTTCAATATATATAGAAAGGTACCCTTTTAAAGTGCAAAGATTTGTTGCAATGCTATGTAGATAGAGAAATAAGACCTTTCATTTTGTTTGACAGAAAAAAAAATCTCATTCCCTATAAAATGCAGTACATAAATCAGTTCTAGAAGGAAAAATGCATTTGTAAAACTTATAAAGACATCTTAATTTGTATGACATCCTATGAATTCTTTATATCAACTTACATTAAATACACTGCAGTACAAAAAGCCATTTTTAGAGATGCTCACATATTTGCAAACTATTTTTTCCCTAGTACAAGTGACATGTAGAGGCTATTTGACAAGTATTACAGTTTAAAGATCTTTCTGGTACTTAATAAGGATGATTCAGTCCTAATTTTATTTCTTTTTTCTTTATTTCTTAAGTTAGCTTTTAATATCAAAAAAATGCAGTGCCAGAGCATTAAATATTTAAGACAAGCTAGAAGACTAAAGCTTGGAGATAATACACATGAATACAAGCTAGGTAATTTAAAAGTCAGTGTGGTAGCCACTAGTAAGTATTAGCTTTTTTTAATAGTAATCAGAAGCGTATAATTTTTGTTTTCAGTTGTTCCTGTTGTAATCTTATAGCTTCCATTCATAACTTCCGGATTATGGAATCAAGGAATTTCCAAGATTGGAAAAAGACCTTTAAGATCAAGTCCAATCATCACAGAACACTGGCAAGTCCTTGATCAAACCATATCCCATTATGTCTACATCACCCTTAAGTACCTTCAGGGATGGGCACTCCACCACTGTCCTTGGCAAGTTGTTCTAATGTCTGATATCACTTTCAATAGAGAAATTCTTTTTATTATCCAATCTAAACTTCCCTTGGAACAACTTGAGGCCATTTCCTCTTGTCCTATTGCTTGTTACTTGGTTAAACAAACCAACCTCCCCACTTCTATACAACCTCTTTTCAGGTAGCTCTAAGATCTCCCCTCAGCCTCTTTTTCTCCAGGCTAAACAACCCCAGCTCTCTCAGCCACTCCTGATAAGACTTGTGCTCTAGACCCCTCCCTAGCTTTGTTGCCCTTCTTTGGCCATGCTCTAGTGCCTCAGTGTCCTTCTTGTAGTGAGGTGCCCAAAACTGAGCACAGCACTCAAGATGCAGCCTCACCATACAGGGGCAAAATCACTTCCCTGGTCCTACTGGCCACATTCACCTGATCCAGGCCAGGATGCCACTGGCCTTCTTGGTCGCCTGGGCACACTGCTGGCTTATGTTCAGCTGTCTGTCAATCAACATCCCCAGGTTCCTCTCTTCAAAGTCAAATTGACAGCCCTGTAGATTCCTGGTTCCTCCTTCCGGCACTTTTTTTTTGTAGATGGCTCTCACTTTGGCTAACTTCCAGTTGTAACACTTTAAGTCATTTCCTTATTGTACAGTGGGCCTCCAAACTTATTTCCTGACTTAAAATTCTTGGCGTTTTCTTGTTATTTTTTAATTAAGGAGACTTAGCAATCATCAAAGTTTAGGATGACAGTCCAGGGAGTGTGAAATTCCAAATATAAGCACCTCCCAGGTGGAACCAGGAACCAATGCCAATTGTAATGGCACTTTTCATAATAGGGGACTTTTTTTTTTTCCAGCAGGGACTAAAGATGACAGGTCTGTTTAGTTCTGATTGTAGCTCACAGCTAGTGATGTGGTTATAATATCTTGCCAAGGCATTGCTTGATCTTCTGTGTTTTTCCAAAGCAAATTCCAGCTTTTATTTTTCACAAGCTACTCTCCTTTAATTAAAGATGGTCTTGCAGGCAGCCTTTATGAAAGAGAGGGTTATCCATTTGACTAAGTGAAGTTTCTCCTAGTAAAAAATACTTTTTAGTCTCTAACCTTAGGATTCTCACACTATTAAACTGATATTAGTGCTGCTAAGAGTGTTACTGTTGAGGAAACACCACAATTTCAAAATTAGGAGTTTCTGGTCTTTCAACTAGTTAGTCCAACAGAAGCAGTGATCTGGGATATGTCCAAGTCCTGGGATGGCTCTTCACTTCCACACAAGTAGCAATTTACTTATTAAATTACTGCATACTTCCTCGAAAAATCCATTATTTTAAAAATAATAGAATAAAACTATCATGAACTGATAAGTAAGCCGACAAACAGTACATTGAAATGTGTCATTCATATCATGCCATCTGGGAATATGTGTCCTGCTAATAAATAGAAAAATAAAATAATTAAAAAATAATGCAAAAAAACCCACACACACAAAAAAACCCAAACCCATGGACAAACAAGCCAAGGTATTTTAAAGGNCCTCCAGACCTTTGTTCAAGTCACAGAATGTTAAGGTTCGGAAGGGACTTCCAAATATCATGGAGTCCAACCCCCCCTATCCACCCTACAGTGCAGCCCCCTAAATCTCTGAATTAACAGAGTCAGATGGGCAGTAAACCCAAGTTTATTGGTTTTGGGATGGGACGAGGGTATGAGAAAGAATCAGTGAGGAAACCTCTTAAACTGGCTTACCTTCAAAACAAAATGCTAGCAAAGCTAAGTCAAAAGGTTTAAAACTTTCCTTGTCAACCTGCAAATTAGAATGTTGTAATAGTATAACTGTACTTTTCTTGGTCAGAAAGCAGTAACTATGTTTTACACTCACCTTTAAGTACAGGTTTTAGCAATAAACCTTCATAAAATGTCTTGAGAACACCCATCTTTCAAAAGTATCTTTAGAAGTCAATAAAAGGTTAGAGGACATCAGGTAAGTCTTAAATGTGGGGGAAATTTGTGGAGGACTGATTTCTGAGGTAATATATTAATAATTTGGAGAGCTCACCTACAGGGTAGGGCTTCAGATCAAACTCAGAAAAGAATCTTGCAAGACAATATGAATGAAAGGCCAGCCTGCTCTCAGACTTATGTCTTATAAAGTAAAGGGGAAAAAAAATCAAGACAGGAGTCTCATTTAAAGTTTGGATTGCAGATTATGGCTGACAAATTAAGTGAATGAAGAACTGTTTCCTTGGAGTTTATGAACAAGTATTGCTCAGGTTTGGCTTTTCAGGTTTTTGTTTCAGAATATAAGAAAAATGTTTACACTTTGCAGGGTGAAAATATGAGAAAATATATACTGAATGCCACCTATTAGAAGTGTATGAGTATTTTAAGGAATAAATAGAAAGGAACATAGAAAAGGAAACAGTGAGATAGTTGTAAAGTGGCTTAGAGGAGGCACAGCAAACATATCTGGCCAAAGCAAATGGCAGAGTAGAAATTTCTGAATTATTTCCATAAAATGTGGTATTCTTCTGAGTAGGACATTATCAGAAGCATGACATAACATAAAGAAGTCCTGTGTAGTCTTGGGGAGGAACAGGGTCTTGCCTTGGTACCATGACATGCTGTTTTGCAGTGGTCCATTACAAGAAAGAGGTGGAAATTCATTAAAACACATGGTGGTCCAAAATGTGCACAGAAGGCAGTCACAGAAGGAGTTACTTTTATTAGGAGTAAAGTTTTCTGTGTAATGTAATATTTCCCAGCCTCAATACCAAAAGGGCAAGAAGAATATAAATGGAAAATATAACTGCATTCAGTGTGCCGCATTTGTGTGCAGATGAAAACACTCATTACATGCAGAGAAAAAAAAGGGAAAAGAGGTTAAGGCATGGGAAATATACTATATAAAAAGGTTATTAGCAAGTGCTACTCAACTTCTGTGGAAAATTTTACAAATTCTGTAACAATGGCCCTATTTTATTAAAAGATTTAACTTAAATTTGCAAGCAGCTCCTTGGGATTATTTGCAGCATGAAAGAGCCATGTCATTGGAGAGTATAAAAATTTTAAAGCGGCTATAATAGAATATAGAGAATATAGAGAATATATATATAATAGAATATATAGAATATACATCTTGGTGCTACTCACTTTAGTATGCACATTCTAACTGGCTTCAACAGCAATTTTAACTAGAGACATCTATTCCTCACACTGAATGACCAAGTCCCTTTTCCTCTCTAGTTTGTTTTTCTTCCATGTTGACAAAACTGGCTCAAGAATGTCAGATTATGGGCCTGCAGTCATGACAAACTCCATATGATTCCTTACTGTTCCCTACAGTGTTTCCTCTGCAAAATCATTTAACACATCCATAGATTTCTGACTGCTCATAACCCATTTTTACCATTTCTGTATCAATTTCCTAAGTTCAGCAGGTGCATCATTTCATCAGCAAGTCTGAGTCACGGGAGTAACTTTTTCAGTGTTTTCAATTAATAAAGTTTTTATTGCATTAAATAATTTGGATGGACAAGTGATGGTGGAATTTGAGATAATCATCATTTATAAGAAAATAGAAGAGCTTGTTCATTAACAATTTTTTTTTTAAAGGCTCCAATCTAGCAAAGACCTTGAGCTTATGATTTTGAAGTGTTTTTGTCGATTTAAAGACAATGGATGAAATAATGATCCCAGTCAAGTTAATAAGAAATAACCATCTCATGCTAAATGTTCAGTGAGTTGTCAAGAATTATTTTAAGCAACTGATACCAAAAAGCTTCTTTGCTATCCTATGTAATCTTCATGAATTTAAGATATTTTATTTTTTTCCAGGATTCAGCTTTCAAGCTCCAAGGCATATAAAACATATAAAATGCACAATAAAATAGCAAACACCATGTTAACTCCCCATCCCCTACCAATGGAAATTTTATTGATATATTTATTGGTAGCATTTCTTTGCTGTATTTATTTGCCATCACTTTGCTTTTCCGACTCCAAGAACACAGGGATAGAATGTTTTTAATATTTTTTTTCTCAGAGCTAAGCACAGGAAATGGGGGCTCTGTGCATTTTATCAACTTGGCATCTCTGTCACTGCTAGTGAGAGATGCCAAGTTGATAAAGGAAGAAATGCCATGATATCTGAAACTGAAAGTCCTAGACAAGTAGATGAGCCAAGAAGGGATAACTAAGAATTCATCCTAAAATGGAAGTTTTCCTTTCATTGTGATGGTGTTAGGGAAGAGGGGGGGAACTGAAGTTTGATATAAGACTCCAAGCTGCAAACTAGTACAGCTGTGCATATGGAGTCTGACTCAGCTCCCACTGAAATCAGTGAAAGGAGTCTTGACACTGGGATGAGTTCATTACATTCCTCAGCGATAATGTCTACCCTACTAATTAATTAGAAAATATATGAGACTAATTTAGCTGTTGTGATTTTATTGTTTCTGAATTAGAATATACAATGAGATTGCATATGATGGTATCTCATTCACACCATTTGATTTATGACATCATTCTCTAAGGTACTTCTATGTTTTAGAAGCCCACATCCCATCTTCAAAATTATATTTAAACAACTAAGAACATAAACTATGAAAAATTAATTCAAGATACCACCATTATTTTCTGTCAATGGTATCTTACCATGTTTTGTTTTTGTTTTTTTTTAGTCTAAACAAAAATTAATTATGTAGCCTCCCATAGCAATAAATGATGAAAGATAAGAAAATCCATAGGCATAAATTAGGCATTTAATATCAGAAAGGAAAAACTTCTGGAAATAGCTATCTTTCCCTGTTTATGACAGAGAAGGACTTGATGTCTACTTAAACTAGACAGTTAACTTATAGACAGATAAAATTAGAGGACAAGAAATTAAACCTTAGTTTATATGAGCGTACATAATTCAGAGTTGAGTTTACCTATTTCCTGTTTTACAGTTTATTTATATTACTCATGTAATGCGCCTTCAGCTTTGACTAGATAAATATATTTGCCTAAAGAGACAAGCAGGAACATTCCAAAATATACCCTGAACAGGGCCTTGCACAAGGTCCTTATTTCCTACTGTAAAATCCTGCATTTCTATATTAATTCTTACTTTGATTACTTCTATTTCAATATGTTTATTCTTCTAAGACATTTTTATTGTATTGGGAGTCAATTACAAATTTTACAAAAGTTGATTGTAGAATCTTTTGTAGTTTAAGGGATGAAATGAAGTAAGATGAATCTACTTTTTCTTTAGGTCACATGTCAACAATGATATAAAAACAGATGGCTGATGCACATGTAATGACTTTTGGTTTCTTATAAACACTTTGTCAGATTCCTCTACACATTTTTGAAAGAAATGGAAAAAAATAAATAAAACCCTTCATATTTAAATTCAATATTCAGATTGAGGTACATTTTTAATAACTAGTCAGTTTATGAAAAGTAGGTATCTTGACACAGTCACCTGATACATATTTTATGTTGGATTACTTCTATTGTTGGAACACCACTTGTGACCAGCTGCCAGATGGATTGAACTCCATTGACCACCACTCTTTGGGCCTGTCCATCCAGCCAGTGCTTGTTCCAGCAGATCAGATGCTCATCCAGGCCACGAGCAGACACTTTTTCCATAAGAATTCTATATGAAACAGTGTCAAATGCTTTTTGAAAGTCTAGGTTGACAATATCCACAGCCTTTCCCTCGTCCAATAGTTGGGTAATCTTGTTATAGAAGGAGATCAGGTTTGTCAGACAAGACCTGACTTTTATAAATCCATGCTGACTGGGCTTGACGTCCTGCTTGTCCTCTATATGACTTGAATTGTCTCTCAAGATGATCTGCACCATGAGCTTTCCTGGTAGGTCTATAATTTTCATTTACATTTACATTTGCTACCCTCCAGTCCATGGGGACCTCCCCAGTTAGCCAAGACTTCAGGTAAATAATGGAAAGGGTCTTGGCAAGAATGTCTGTCAAATCTTTCAGCACCCTTGGGTGTAACCCATCCAGTCCCATAGACTTATGTTCAACCAAGTGGTGTAGCAGGTCCCTGACCACATCCCCTTTAAATGCAATGACCTCTTTCTTCTTCCTCTCCCTCTCTCCTGGCTCATGAGGGTGGGTGACCAGGGAACAGCTGGTTCCACTGCTAAAGACTGAGGCAAAGTAGGCATTGAGCACATCAGCCTTTTCCTCATCTTTTGTTAATGTGTTTCCCTCCTACACACTTCATCACTACCCACCTGAAATACTAAAAGGGGTAATAATGAGAGAGCTTTACTTTGGCAGGAAGTTTGTCCAACACATCCCTAACCCATGCCCTAGGGAGGCAGCAGACTTCCCTATTAAGTGGGTTAGGACAGCATAATTTGTTAAACTATATTAAGTTTCCAAAGTCAAATGGTAGATTGTGGTCAGAAAATATCTTACAATGGAGAATTTTGTTACTTTTTGAACTTTTGTTCGTCTGCTCTGAGGAGTTCATGAAAATTTGAAGAGATTCTCTGTAAACTATCATGTGATCTCAGATAAAGGTGATCTATCTGCATGCTACTCAAACACTGCACACTCATTGATCATTGTCAACTTAGTACAATGAACTGAGTAGTAGAGTGAAAACACAAGCCAAGGGGGTATTATTATGTCTGGCAATAAAAAAAATAAAAAATCAAGACTGATGGAGAGAAAAATGCTAGAAGAAACCATCCTCCTCCAGTGAAGTTTTGCTGCTTTAAAGAATTTAAGCCTGAAATGTCTTTTCATATTCCAGTTTATGTGAGCTTAAGGCCAAAGAGATTCAAATGCAGCATTTAGTAACCAGACTTGTGAGCCATCCTTCCTACATGATGTGTTTTTACAGCCTCCTCTCTATTCCATTTTGACCGAACTCATTCAGAAATGAAGTGAACTGTCTGTAGGGAGTTTCACCCCACCCAAAGGGCACCAGCTGCTCTCCTCCCCAGCGTGCCTAGGGGCATTCAGGGTGCTGGGGATCCCAAGGTCAAGCTGGTTTGACTCTCTCTTGTGTAGGCTGCACCTTCACTGGTAGCCCTAGTCTTAACTCTGGCTCTGCAGAGAAACTTCAGCATAGAGAGGTCAATACTAAGTCAATTTGAACTTGAAACCAAGTATTTAAATCTTGAGGGAATGCAGGCATGAGGAGGCAATGGGTTGAAATGACTGCTGTCATATAAATATATGAAACGCCATAAAAATATTTATAAGACCCAGCTAATCTCCATATAACATTTTTTGGCCATTGTAAAACTAACTCATCAACATAATAGAGTATATTTTTGGTTACTTTATTTTAGCTTTCTTTTTTACAGTTAATATTTACCAAGTCTCTGGGGCCTAAAATTACCTCACCCTTCTGCTTCAGATCTACAGCTGCAGTTTCTTGCCTCACCATAGAAACTCCTGGAATGCAGCATTGTGTTTCCTTTTCTGTTAGGAAAATAAGGAAAGCTGAAGTAGGAGCTACCAAGAGACAGATAGATGTCTTTATAAATGACTAATTAATAACCTAAAGCTACATTACTGAGTGAATTGTAGGTGATTTTTAGGNAATTTGAAGAGATTCTCTGTAAACTATCATGTGATCTCAGATAAAGGTGATCTATCTGCATGCTACTCAAACACTGCACACTCATTGATCATTGTCAACTTAGTACAATGAACTGAGTAGTAGAGTGAAAACACAAGCCAAGGGGGTATTATTATGTCTGGCAATAAAAAAAATAAAAAATCAAGACTGATGGAGAGAAAAATGCTAGAAGAAACCATCCTCCTCCAGTGAAGTTTTGCTGCTTTAAAGAATTTAAGCCTGAAATGTCTTTTCATATTCCAGTTTATGTGAGCTTAAGGCCAAAGAGATTCAAATGCAGCATTTAGTAACCAGACTTGTGAGCCATCCTTCCTACATGATGTGTTTTTACAGCCTCCTCTCTATTCCATTTTGACCGAACTCATTCAGAAATGAAGTGAACTGTCTGTAGGGAGTTTCACCCCACCCAAAGGGCACCAGCTGCTCTCCTCCCCAGCGTGCCTAGGGGCATTCAGGGTGCTGGGGATCCCAAGGTCAAGCTGGTTTGACTCTCTCTTGTGTAGGCTGCACCTTCACTGGTAGCCCTAGTCTTAACTCTGGCTCTGCAGAGAAACTTCAGCATAGAGAGGTCAATACTAAGTCAATTTGAACTTGAAACCAAGTATTTAAATCTTGAGGGAATGCAGGCATGAGGAGGCAATGGGTTGAAATGACTGCTGTCATATAAATATATGAAACGCCATAAAAATATTTATAAGACCCAGCTAATCTCCATATAACATTTTTTGGCCATTGTAAAACTAACTCATCAACATAATAGAGTATATTTTTGGTTACTTTATTTTAGCTTTCTTTTTTACAGTTAATATTTACCAAGTCTCTGGGGCCTAAAATTACCTCACCCTTCTGCTTCAGATCTACAGCTGCAGTTTCTTGCCTCACCATAGAAACTCCTGGAATGCAGCATTGTGTTTCCTTTTCTGTTAGGAAAATAAGGAAAGCTGAAGTAGGAGCTACCAAGAGACAGATAGATGTCTTTATAAATGACTAATTAATAACCTAAAGCTACATTACTGAGTGAATTGTAGGTGATTTTTAGGTACTTTGATACTCCAAGAGGCAGTAAGTCAGATACAGCACATAATGTTTCTTACTGCATCTTCAGAATATATGTTCATCTGGATTTATCAGATCAACAGCTAAAATTCATTTTTCATATTCTGGAGAAGAACTGCTTAGATTTTCAAAGCAGCCTTTGATTACAGGGTTTTCTTTATTTCAAGTTCAATAAAAAAATCTACAGGAGGTTTGAATTTCAACTAGTCAATTTGATGCCATGCCTGAGACACTAAGGCACTGTAAATCTTTAATTTCTTTCATAAAATCTTGGCCCCTTTTTATTTAAAGAATTCTTAAGCAGAGCAAAAGCTGCATTTCTGAGCCAATAACCATCTCTTTTGAAATGGCTTCTGTGATCCTTCCCATTACACTGCAGTATAACTGGAAAGAACTATTAATACTGGTATCTTTCAATAGTGAACAATGACAACTCTGTTGCTTCAGTTACTGTATGTGAAAATCATAGTAACCACAATGTCATATTGTGGATTTTGAGGATGGAGATTATTTTTATACTTTGCATTTGAATCAGAAATGTTACTAACAGCTATTTGTCTTTTGGCAACATTGCTATAACTTAAGCCTGACAAAGTTATTACTCAGTCCTGAAGACAGGACTTGGACACACAGTGAGTGCTGATATCAGAGCATAGTACCATGGAAAATTAGTTTCCTAGAAACATAAAACACTGTTCATTATTTACCTAGTCTCAGAGTTTAATATGGGGCAATGACATATATTACCATATTAGATTATTTGTAACTGTTATGATAGATTATTCTTATGAGGGTTGCTTGAAGAAAAAGAAAATATTATCTGTGATTTTCTTTTACCATACTTAGAACTGAGCCTACATTTCTCTACTGAGCATACAATCTACAGCCCTCAAAACTATAGACAGTCAGTGTCAGATTAAGAAGCACTGTAAATATGATCTGCATTTAGAGGTCTATAACTTCAGTCATAGCAGCATCAACCCCCTCAATGTGCAAAGCAACAGAATAAAATCATGCAGCTAAAGCTCTCCTGCTGTTCTCCTTATGTGTTGGATGGATATTGCTGTCAATGAACAAAGAACATTTGCTCTTATAATTCTGATTTTGAACCATTGTAAATTTCCAAGCCAGTATATAAAGTAAAAATTAAATCAGGCTGGGCTGGAAATTGCAGGAGTCCAAGAGCTGATTCACACTCTTGTCTCAAAACCAGCAACATCTGTCAAAGGAGCAAGACAGATAGCTGCAGGCAGCAAGAGACTCTCAATTTAATCTACTACCTCACACCTGCTCTAGTCTTTCCTGGACAGAGCCTGTCTTTGGCTTTGTCTTGGTTTTGTCTTCATAACACCTCCAACAATGCAAATTCCTCTTTATTATAATGACAGTAACTGTGGAGTAGTGGAGAAATGCATAAGGGTTTGCTATGAAAACTCTGCAACCTAGAAACATTCAAGGTCAGGTTGGACAGGTCTCTGAGCAACCTGATCTAGTTAAAGATCTTCCTGCTCATTACAGGGGCAGGTTGACCTTTAAAGATCTGTTACAACCCAAATTATTCTATTACTGTACAAGTATTAGAAGAGCTTTTTCTATAGAATNTTTTGACCGAACTCATTCAGAAATGAAGTGAACTGTCTGTAGGGAGTTTCACCCCACCCAAAGGGCACCAGCTGCTCTCCTCCCCAGCGTGCCTAGGGGCATTCAGGGTGCTGGGGATCCCAAGGTCAAGCTGGTTTGACTCTCTCTTGTGTAGGCTGCACCTTCACTGGTAGCCCTAGTCTTAACTCTGGCTCTGCAGAGAAACTTCAGCATAGAGAGGTCAATACTAAGTCAATTTGAACTTGAAACCAAGTATTTAAATCTTGAGGGAATGCAGGCATGAGGAGGCAATGGGTTGAAATGACTGCTGTCATATAAATATATGAAACGCCATAAAAATATTTATAAGACCCAGCTAATCTCCATATAACATTTTTTGGCCATTGTAAAACTAACTCATCAACATAATAGAGTATATTTTTGGTTACTTTATTTTAGCTTTCTTTTTTACAGTTAATATTTACCAAGTCTCTGGGGCCTAAAATTACCTCACCCTTCTGACTTCCAGATCACAGGCTCCTCCTCTGCTTGTCCCTAAGCACAGACAGCCCCAGAAGAATAAACAACATATCTTCAAATAAGTTTCTCAAAAGGCTTTCCATGTGACACATTCCAGGGGAGCCTGGATACACCTGAAAGTGCTGAAGCAGTGAGTAACAGCAGACAGGCAGCTTGTCAGGGACTGATTGATATGATGCCATGATCAAAATACAGCAGAAATGAGAACTGCTACCTGATTCATTTTTTATTGAAGCACTTCCAGCAATTTCAGATGCTGTATGACATCCCTGGCAATGAGAACAGTGAGGGGACACACTGCTCAATGCAGGGAGCTCTTTTGGCCTGAATAGCCCAAACCCAGATTACTTTTCTATGTTTCTTAGATTTTACAAAGAACAGGCACTTTTCCCTCCCCTTCCCCACTTTCTCTTTGCTAGAACAGACAGAACAAGCAAGAAAAGAAGGGTTTCATGATGTCTTTTTCTAAGTCACAACTGTATATACTGGTCCCTGTATGTGCTGTGTCCTCTTCAAAGCACCTGGCAGTGTTACTGTCTAGCCCAATATGAGGCTGATATTAAAACTCTCATTGGTTTAGTGAGGTAGATAAAACACAGTGATCTTCTTTCTTTACCATGGAGCTGTTTGGTGCTCCACAAAAGCTAGCTGTAAAAACCCACGCTGCTTAGATAACTGGCTATCAGTTTTGACCTTCAGAGGTGAGGTTATAGAAAATTGTATAAATATTAAAATTAGAGGTGAGGCTGAACTGCAAAGTTCATATTCAGATCTCATATNACTTCAGTCATAGCAGCATCAACCCCCTCAATGTGCAAAGCAACAGAATAAAATCATGCAGCTAAAGCTCTCCTGCTGTTCTCCTTATGTGTTGGATGGATATTGCTGTCAATGAACAAAGAACATTTGCTCTTATAATTCTGATTTTGAACCATTGTAAATTTCCAAGCCAGTATATAAAGTAAAAATTAAATCAGGCTGGGCTGGAAATTGCAGGAGTCCAAGAGCTGATTCACACTCTTGTCTCAAAACCAGCAACATCTGTCAAAGGAGCAAGACAGATAGCTGCAGGCAGCAAGAGACTCTCAATTTAATCTACTACCTCACACCTGCTCTAGTCTTTCCTGGACAGAGCCTGTCTTTGGCTTTGTCTTGGTTTTGTCTTCATAACACCTCCAACAATGCAAATTCCTCTTTATTATAATGACAGTAACTGTGGAGTAGTGGAGAAATGCATAAGGGTTTGCTATGAAAACTCTGCAACCTAGAAACATTCAAGGTCAGGTTGGACAGGTCTCTGAGCAACCTGATCTAGTTAAAGATCTTCCTGCTCATTACAGGGGCAGGTTGACCTTTAAAGATCTGTTACAACCCAAATTATTCTATTACTGTACAAGTATTAGAAGAGCTTTTTCTATAGAATATGTAAATATGAATCACCGAGTAACAAATGAAGACCAAAATGGCCCCACTGACAATTTTATCTACCATGAAAGCTAGCATGAGCCAGTGGTTTCACAGGACAGTTGACTAGATCTCAACAGTTCTGACAGACAGAATCCAAGAGTTTCTTCAGCACATCAACCTACTTAACATATTCTGTCTTTATTCACATGGCTGAGGCAAGTAGGAGAGGAAGGCAAAAACAAGGCTAAGATACTTACAGTACCAAACCAGGACCTCACACGAGTGGAGTAGCTTTAGATTTGAAAAGCAAATCAGAATATGGGCAGGATGTGGTTGTATCTTTTCAAATTAATAATGTGTTGGCAAGAAGTGTCTCATTGTTTCATTCATTAAAGACAATATTAAAAACATAGAATCAACAATGTGGAGGAGAATTTACTGCCCTTACTTAACTGTCCTTACTAGTCCTTCAAAGCAAGCAGTATTTACATATACACACCAACAATAAAGACATGAAGCAGGCACTGGTATCAACTTCTGTGTCAACTGGATCAGATCACTGTTCTCACTCTATAACAAACATCTCATTTAATTTAATTACCTATGATGCCTACAGCTGTAGATATCAGCCACACTGTAACTCAACTCACTCCACAACTTGCTTGCCAGAACTGTTGAAGCATTTCTTTTGCAACATACCGTAGTTTAGCCTTGGAGAGAGGGTAAAGAAGTCACACTGTCTGAAGAAATGCATCTTATTTTCACACAATCCTGGATTGGAACATTGTTTTTTTGGATATAAATCATATGACTTTATTTCCACTGGCACTGAAAGCAAAACCAAGACAAAACCATTCCAATTTAAATTCAAATAGAACCTAATTAATATTTGGTGTACATGCCTATAAATAGATTTCAGATTAGATGTAGACTGAAGCTTTAACATATTGTTATTCGCCAACCAATCTTGAGCTGCAAAATACCATACAATTATTCTTATCCATCACACCTCTCTGTGGTGCTTTTGTCTAATTAGATTAAATACAAGGCAGATAACTGACAAAAAATATGCAGATAATTCACAAGAAAATGAATAGCCAAACACTGGGATAATATGGAGCAGGGTAAAGCCACCATGTTTAAGACTTGCACTGGACTCTGGATTCTTGTCATCACCAAATTAAAAGCATTGCCTGTTTCTTATCTCCTGTCATGCTGTTTGGAAAGCTCAAGTGCTAACTACTCTTAGTCAAGATCCTAGATTACATCCTCAGTCTCAAAGGGGCTTTTTACATGTTTTGTTTTTGCTGACTAATCGATAGAGAACTCCTTCCTTGTGTAAATTCTTCTCTTTACTGCCCGTCTTAGCTCATGAAAACATGCTGCTGGAATATGTCTGTTAAGAAAAAAAGACTAACTTTGCTTCCCTATATGGTCCACTTTACATTGGACCCTTGTCTTTGTCCCTAGTGCCTCAGAATTATGATAGAGGCTTTGATTACATGACTATTTAGCTGGGCAATGGCCAATATTTATCTTACAGATATGAGTTAATTAGGCCAGAAGCACAGACATGTTTCCTACACTAATTTCAGTAAATTATCAGATTGCACAGGTAAATTGACATCCAGGAATTTCCCTATCAGAAAGTCCCATCTTAATTCATTTTCACAAGGGACCCAAGATAAGGTGGTATAGGAAAAAAAGATGCAAGATCAAGGAAGGAGCCTAAGATTGAAGAAATCTTTTCTCTGAAAGTCTTGACCTCTTCTAGCTTAGATTCCATTCTGAATATTTCATATTTGTAGCATTTGAGGATCAACTTCCTCCTTTGTGCCTTTTTTTCAATAACACAATTTTTTTTAAAAAAATATAAGCAATGAAGAGGAAGTAGAAAGGTGATAATTTTTTCCAGGTCTGCCTCTAATAGAACTGATTTTCCTATTTAACTTACAGTCCCTTTTTTCTTTTCTCTCTTCAAGAGTTATTCAGTACATATGTAAATAGATGCATAGTCATGATAAAGGAAAAAAATGGACAGGATGCCCAAGCTGCAATTTATTTCAATTAGTGCAGTATTGAGATATTCTAACACAATATTAAGCAAGCCATCCTTTAAAAAATGGAATTTCATACCTTTGCTAAACAACAACAACAAAAAAAANATGACTGGTATTGAAAATGGTCTTGGATTACAACATATTCTAGGTTTTCTCTTTAGCCATTGTAAAATTTTGACATTCAAAACTGAGGCTGAAGGTGAAGGATTGTGGGAGAAGAAGCAAAATTGTAGCTAAATCCAATAAACCTTTAGAAAAGAATAAACAATGGGGAAAGTATCACTTCGGACACCATTGAAGAGGGCGAGATGAAGGGATGCATGAAAGGGAGAAAGATAATGAGAGATTTTCTTTTCCATCTTAATTTTAGAGACTGCCATAACCTGAGGCAAACTGTTTGACATTGCAAAGCAGAAGCAATTATCTGTTTTAGTGAAGTGATTTCTACCTGAAAGGGATGGAAATTAGAAAACGAATGAAAAAAATGGCATAGAAATACTGTACTAGAGAGTTTGTATTTAAAGCCTAGTAAATCCAGATGAGATTTATCATTTGGCAGCAATGGTAGCAAAATGAACATAAATATTATTTTTCTAATTATGTCTTTAAATAGTATATAAATGTAACTATTTAATGTCCTATATGTATCTGTAGCTACATCCTTTTTTACAGATTGGTATGTACACATTGTTAGTAAGAGTTTAATTACCTACATGCATTTTCTGGTCATCTTTACCAAAACTTTAACAAAGTTATTTTCTTCACAGTTGTGTTTTAACATTATATTTGAGGAATAAATCTGTTGTAGGCCCCTTTCAGTACACATGCTTGTGTACATGGAGTACCTCACATTTTACCCCTCTTACGTACTGCACCAGACAAAACTAGATTGAATAAATACATAGTCTTTTATTAGTTTTTTTAAATTAATTTGAGAGGTAGAAAAGAAAGAAAATATATCTTAGATTACAATGAAAAATAAACTTTTATTTATTAAATGGATAAAATTATAATTTTTCTACTTGTTGTAACAGGACACAATTTGCATACATTCTTTTTTTATAGAAAGTAGTTTTAGAGTCACAAGATTCTGGAGTGGGTATTTTACCTGATCTCCCTAACAGACAGATTTTATTTAAATAGATTTATTTCTATAGTAATTGTCTGAAGAAAACTTCTCCACTTCTCTTTTATGTCTGAGAATTTTTTCCCAAATCCTGTATTTTTTGTATTCTATGTATAAAACAATTTAGAAATGGTCAATAGGGCTACTCTGGAAAATTAATCTGAGTGAGAAAGGAAGTAAAGCTACACCATGTCTACAATTGGTGCTTAATTCAAACTAAACAAACCACTTGAATGAAATATGAATTTAAGCTGGCTTTCCTTAAAGATGCTTTGTGGGGAAGGCCCAATATAAACACACAGAAGGAGAAGATCCAGGAAGGGAAGGACAGCATTTGTGTAAACACACTATTGAGTCAGCTGGTTGCGGGCCAAAAATTTGTATTACAGAAGGCCAATCTTGAAAAAGTGAAGAATTAGAAGTTTGCAAATATCACTTCTGGAAGCAATGGGAATCCCATTGATTTATGAGCACAAATACTGTATGTATTCTTCACCTATCAAAACAAATGGGATCTCCATGTATGCTTTTTGCTGTCTGTGAAGTACAAATGTCACTGTTTAGCATCAGGGCAGCCCATCAGACCTATAACAGACACTCTGTAAACTCCTCTCCCTCCCCAAAGGGGAGGGGAAAAGGAATAAGGGAGACAGAGTTGGTGATTAGAAAAGGAAACTAGAAGAGCTTTAATGAAAACTAAAAATATAATAATAAAAATGGAATATATACAAATATTCAAAAAACCAGTATCAAAGCCAAGCCCCTGATGGCAATTACATCATCCCCACAAATGTGGTGGAGGAAGCACCAAGAAAATCCAAGACTGGGCCCAGTGGCAGNTAGGGAAGGATTGAAATATTCTAAAAAAAAATTAAGCAAGCCATCCTTTAAAAAATGGAATTTCATTCCTTTGCTAAGCTTCTGTTAAAAAAAAAAAAAATACATCAAACAACAAGTTGAAAAGCTATATTTTTATAAAAGCATTGAGGTGAACTATGTTTGTAGAAAATGCAGGATCATGCTGGTTGCTCCTTTCCCTGGAACAGACTGGTAGGTCTTTTACAGGTGTAGCATCATCTCTGCCCACACTCCTTTGTACAATTTCAAACAAGTTGCTTTTAAAATCTGACAATAAGTTAACATCAAATCCAGGTTTATTCTTAAATCAGACCACTACTGTTATGTCTGCAACTACAAAACAGGAGATTCTTCCTGCTCCTTATCTGGCATCTGTTCTCTTGAAACCAAGAAGCGTCAAGTAAAAACCAGCAAGCAGGATCAGGGCACACCAATGTCAGTTCCCCTTACAGATTTATTTTTTCTAGAGGACTTCACAAATCTACCACATTTCTACCATTAGCAGTGTGGATAATATATTCATAATCTAGTGTACTCCCCAGCTTTAGGGCACCAGAACTTAGAATCTAAAATGCTTTGATTCAGAACAAAACTTTAACATGAGTACAATCAACAGCTAGTTGCCAACAGTCAAGAATGAGACTTTAGAAAGTATCATGTTTGATAGGGGAGCAGAAGTTCATAACTATTTTGGCTTTACTGAGGTTTCTAGTAGCATCTCAAAATAATGAGAAAACTTTGTGATCTCATGCCCACTTTTTTTTTTCCCCTCTGCCTAGTGAGCTAAAGGATAAACCTGTAGGGTTGTTTTTTTAACAATCATGCCCTGCAGGCCAAAGGTTTTAGCCTCATACCTCAAATATAAAAAGCTAAAAGTGATTAACATGGCTTAGGATAACACAGAAAAAAAAAAAAAAGGAAGGTTCATTTAACACAGCAAAGCATCCTTTCTCAAGACAAGTAGAAAAAAAGTTTAAATCTTCCTCAATACAAAATAATTCAAGTGTAACCAATTATTTNATTTAACACAGCAAAGCATCCTTTCTCAAGACAAGTAGAAAAAAAGTTTAAATCTTCCTCAATACAAAATAATTCAAGTGTAACCAATTATTTTCTATCAGTGGAGAATATGGTACTGTTAAAGTCAACCAGAGAGAATCTGATGTGGAAAAAAATACTATACTTACAACAGAATATCCAAGAAAAAGCTATTACAAGGAAGGCAGAAAAAGTTCCAGCTCATGCAATGAGCAGGAAACACTGGGTAGCAAAAAGTTGATTAAATACATATCAATTGGAAGACCTTTCCTCTGACTTTCAATCACACAGAGAGTCCTGGGAAAACTCCAGAACAAGAGCTCTTCATGCAAATTGCCAAGAAGGGGGTAAATGTTGACAATATGGCTTTCAGGAAAGGGTACCAGTGCCAAAAGTACTAATAAATGGGAGTGAGATAAAGAAGGGGATAAAACCAAAACAAACAAGATCTAAACAAAAACTAAACAGCCCCCAACCAAATAAATTGTAAAGCATTTTGAATGAGTAGGTTATATAGAAGAGCTGAAGAATTATACAGGTGTCAGACATTTAAAAACCATTTAGAAATGGTCAATAGGGCT
>VYZU01007859.1:0-19760 GCA_013401355.1 Ceyx cyanopectus
ATTTTTTATTACGCAGGAAATATTTGGAGTTGTCTGTTTGTGGATGAATTCTCTGATGATGCCTGTCCTAAAGGGGACTAGGCTAAGCTGTAAATCTCCCAGCGGAGTAGCAGCTCCTCTGTCTCTCGGGTGCATGATTGAGCAGTTGGTAGTGACTGTTCTGTAAAGCTTTTTGAAATCCCTGTGAGCCAAGAGGCCTCCATTTTTAAGAAGGTGCATGTATATCATGGCTGGTACATTGCAATTACATTTTTTCTTAAGCAGTGTGATTTTTTTTATAAATGAAATTCCTTGCATCATGATGTTCCTAATTCTTCAAAAAGTGTAGGACTAGATTTGTTTACAAATTCACTCTAATCTGCTTGCAATTTTTTTTTATTAATACTATGCATTTGGAGACAGAAAGACTTGTGCTGAAAACTCACAGAAAAGCAAAAAATCTGAAAAAAAAAGGTTCGAAGCATGGAAGGGGAAACAATAGAAAGAAAAAATGAAAGTAAAAGAAATTAAATCTAAGGTATGGGGTGGAACTTTTCTCTTAGACGACAGAATTGTCAATGATGCAGCACTAGAACTATTCAAGGAGGAAGAACATGAGTGGAAAAGTTTGGAGGAGTGGAAGGGAGGTTGAAACCTCTCTCTGATGTGAAGGCAGTGAATGTCAGTGAGTTGGTTTCAGTGAAGCCAAAACGGGCAAGACTCGTCTGTCCCCCAAATCCTAACCCACCTGAGTGTGTTTAGCTAGAAACTGAGCTATGGCCTAAAACATATTAATAATTATACATATAATATACTATAATATTCACTGGAATTCTATCATTCCAGTGACTGTCCTCTGTGTTTGGATAGAAAGATCTATTTTACTTGACTAGATTGATCAGCCCTCATTTCTCAGTTTAAAAAGATGTTGACAGCGTTGGGTTTTTTTGGTTTGCTTGTTTTTTTGTTGGTGAGTATTCTTTGCCAACGTGTATTTTGGTAAAATTGCTTTTAAGACTGTGAGGGGTTGTTACTTGTGCAAGCCAGACCAGTCTTGGTGATTCTGTGGCTCCCAGGGAGATAGACAAGGTGCCTGAGCATTGTTTTCATGTTTGGTACCAATGTTCTTTGCAATAAATAACAACTTTTAGGTGAGTCTTTATCCTTTGTGGTGTTTTCAACATTTTTCTTTGAGAATATATTAGCACATGTGGTAGACTTGTACCTGAAATACCAGTTAAGCCACTTGTCCATGTCAAGCCATAGCTTTTTACTTGCCCTCAAATATGGAATCTTTAAAACTTCCCTGAAATAGAATGAAAAGAAATCCAGGTTTTTAGGGCAAGCACACTCAAATAAATAAACTCCATCGATATTCAGGATACCTTTAGACTTGCTTTAATGAAATCAGGTTACCTGTATCCCTTGCAATTTATGGCTGATATCACTAATAAACCCACAGTGCTAGATTGCAAGGTGCACCTTGGATCTCCTATCATCCCTTTGGTGTCCACTTTTTACTCCACCAGCAGTGCTTTCATTTTTGAAGTGATGAAAAAGCAACACATCCCTGTGTGACAATGTCTGATGTAAAATACAGCATGGTTTATGCTACAGCCATGTCCTTAAAAATTTATCATATCCTATCCCACCAGGAGATGCTTGCTTACCAGGAGAATAGCTTCATTTATAAGCATCCCCTTTGGCAGCCCAGGAAAGGAGAGCCAACAAACTGACAGCAGCAGAGCATTTAAGTCATGGTTCTGGTGCAGAATTGAATATAGAAGGGAAGGAATGACTAGCTGTTGAACTGCAGTGAAGAAATGATTTGTGCTGCCTGCTGGTATATAAAGTATATTATGCACAATAAGAGCTGTTTAGTTCCCCTGGCTTTTAGCTTTACAACCCTCTGTGATGCTGGTGGAACATAACACACTGGGAAAGTTTATTCTTTCTTCTGGCTTGGGCAATTATCTGGCATTGATTTTCTTCAAGTTTTGTCTTGCACGTCAGCTTTTTGTTGGCAAACTTTGCAGAAGATTTTGCTCAAGTTGCTAAAGATGTGAGAATACAGATGAGATTGGTATTTGGCTTGTGCTTTCCTTTGGAGACCTATCAAAAATAGAGTTTTCAACCCTCCTTTCCAGACACACACCCACAGATGGAGGGATGGACCTGTATTTGATTGGATTTTCTTCCCTGATAAATCACATACTACTTAAGATTTCTGTCATCCTTGCTTGTAACAACCAAAATACTTTAGTCTTCACATGATGGGGCCCCTTTCTTATTTGCATCTTTTCAAGCAATGACTCTGCATTGATTCACAACCAGCTGACCATTTAAGTGATATAACAACACTGCTTATGCTGAATTAAAACAGCAGAGCCTAATTATCCACTATTTGAGTATTTATAAGGCTTTTACAGCCATAGAGGGGGGAAAAAAAAAAGTGGAAAGCACCACTGTCCTGATTTGGTAGCAGTTTCCATCCTCTGTACAAATGAGAGCAAATACATAATGTGCAAAGCTGTGATGAATCTTCAAGTGCTGCCTGCACGCTGATTTATTTGGTGATGACTGTCATTGAAGCTGTTTGCTGGTTACCCTGCTCTCTAACAGGAGCAGCCCAGGAAGTGCTATTGGTGATACCTGTAAATTGAGAAGCTGCTTTTGCTAAATTGGCCTAAGAAGAAAATAAAGGTCACCCACTTAAATTCCAACTGTGCTATTCTTGCTATATTCTTATATATTCATCTGCAGGCAGAAAGAATGCTTGCATGGCCTTTCATGTAATGCTTGAAGAAGTCAAAAGTACCCCAAGTGAGTGTTTTTTCTCTTCTCTTAGATATGCATTGTCCTCTTTCTAAGCTCATCTTTAAAACTAGGGTGTCTAAATTTAGCCCCATGACACACAAAGCTGTGTTTAAGGTAGTATTTAAAGCTGGCAGGGATACTGACACCTGAATTTTAGGTACTACACTTGAAAATTCCTCCTATCTATAGACACAATAGCTCCTGAGGACGTGAACAGAGCAGAAGCTGGGCCCACCAAGAGAACCACATTGCCCTTTATGATGCTCCACTCTTGGCTTCTCAGGTCAATTCAGAAACTTGCTTTTTGTGATGAGCCTGGTGGGCAAAGTCATAGGAGTGGAACTCACAGGGGCCGTACCTGACAGAGTTCAAACCTCTCACAGTGGCTTCAATAAGACTTTTCTATTAAATCAGCTGGAAAAGTGAACAGGCCACGTGAAAAGTGGGCTTGAGAGTTCAGTAGATCTGTGTGTGACACCAAGCAGAGGCCCTGGGAGGAGAAAAGAGAAGCTGAAGGGATGCACCTACTCTCCTCGAGCACTCACTTGTGAATAGAGTCCATCTCTGTACCACCACCTCAGTGTGAAGCTGGCTGCAGGAATGACCCAGTTTCTTCTTTGAAGGCAATTGTCATAGGACATCTGGGGCTGTGTGAAAGTCCCTCCAGCTGGGTCAGCTTCTGAGCTGATGTGTGGAGTACGTGAATGCCCTGGAGAAAGACCCATTTGCAAATCAGCTCCTTGGAAACTCCTGGTAGGGTGACCAAGTGAGCTGGTTCCCACAGCTCACAGGTCAGCTAAGAAAGCAGGTAAGTTGCTGCTGCTCTCTAATTGTCCTGCTCTGGTCGTGATCTCCATGTGAATCATCTCAGTGCTTCTGGCATGTCCTTAGAAACTTCCTTAGTGTGTGGTCTTGTGCTCTTACAGGATTAATCCAGTGAGACAACCAGAATAATCAGGATGAGACCTTTTGGCCTGTTAGGAATTGGACTCAGGACCAGTTTTAAGCATGGTGCTGGCCCAGTAGACACCCCAATGTCCTTCAAATTAATAAGGGCCAAATCTCCAAGCTCAGACAGCTTGACCCTCCTCTGCTGCTGATGCCAAACTCAGGCACAGGAGGCTCATGACCTATTTACATGACACAGAAAGAGTATAGCAGGTCCTTTCAGAATTCAAAACCAAGACCAGAAGGTGGTGACAGGTGATTTCACCTTCTTCCCAAAGCACATTTTTCCTTGTGGAAAATCCTGTGGGTTTTTTTCTTTGCCTCTCCCCTGCTTTGTGTGCACGAGGTTCCTCAGAGAGGTGGTGAAGAGAAGGTACATCTGTCAAGGGATGTAGAAAATGTTCAGAGTTTTCAGAGCATAAAGAAAAGTATTGAAATCCCACAGCTTCCTGGTAGAAAACAGTTGTGTAATTCTCTTGGTAGGCTTGGAAAGCCTGTCTGTCTGCTTTTAGCAATACACTCGTAGCTTTCCAGTGTACATTTTCTCTTTAACAAGCTGATTTATAGTCTTATCTCAGTGTTTTCAAAGAGCAATTTCTGGTTGAAGAGTGTGATTCAAAGATCAGACTGAACACTCATTTATCATTAATAAATTTAGATTAGGGGGAAAAAAAAAAAAGACTCTAGTGGTCTTCCAAATAGCATACCCCAGGCAAGAGATGTAAATTGTGTTAAGATGGGTTTTTAGGAAGTTCATGAAAGAAATTAGGTAGCCATGCAGATGAATTCTGTACAACAACAATACAAGTTTGTTGAATTAATTATTGGCTTTTCAGGATTTTGGGGCTCTCAAAGGTGAGGAATGACAGGTTTTGGGGTTGTAGTGACCCTAAGCTTCAGGACTCTATTTGAATACATTTGGGACCCAGGAAGGGACTGTTTTGTGCAAATTAATTATTAAGCTTCTGGTTTTTTCCACCTCTTTCTGATGTGCTAGGTGTTGGCCCAGGCTGGATTCTGGATATAGCAGGTTATAGTGCTGCTCTCAGTGATGCTAAATCCTGTTAGGAGTCTCATTGGTCTATCCCAATCATTGTTGAGCCAAATCTGGTGAGTGGTTTATCAGGAAGTAGTTTCCTCTTTGGTGTGGTTTATTTGTGCAATAAAACGAGTGTGGATACACTCCCTAGAAATTCTGAGAACTTTATTCAGCATCCTGCAGGGATTTGGGACACGGGTAAAATTCTCAGTGTCTTTTGCTATCTTCTAGTGTGTTATATTTGTAGTTCTTGTCTGATTACACAGGTCAGAACTAAATGTCTTGGGGTTCCTCTGTGGTGAGAACATTGGCCACTCCACCACCCTTTCCAAATCTCTTGTATGACAGTTGATGTGCTAATAAGGTAAATGAGACTTAAGACCTCTGAGGTCATTTCCAATTCTTTGTTTCCATGTGATCTCCTTCCACAGACATTACCATTCCTCTAAGAATTAAAAGCCAAGTGCAAAACAGGAAAGCTCATAAACAAAAACTCAAGGGCATTATTTACCTGGCTCCCAGGTGGCTCAGACTAGAAAAGTACCAAGAACAAGTCAAAGTTCCAAGTATTCCCCTGCCTTGAGTGTGAAACAAATGGGATGTGGAGAAGAAAGATCCACTTATAGTAAATATAATGGCCTTTGGTATTCCCACCTCCCTGTACCTTAATTCCTGTATTTCTATTTAAACTGCTCTTGTAGAGGAGGATAAACAGATAAAATAATTTCATTTTGTTTGCAATGACACACTTGGAATGTATGTCATTGTAATGTAAGGAAGGACAGTGTAACAGTTACATCAGAGTAATACAAGAATAAACATACATCTTTTTAAGAAAAAAAGGTCATTATAGATATTTATTTTTTTTTCGAAGAAGGAATTAAAATTATTTCTCACTGCCTTCAAACCACTGTGACCCCTTTATTGCTCTCACAGAATTTTAGCCCATTATAGATTTACTCTGACTGTCCTTTGTGGCTATACTGCATTCCTCCAAGGTATTAATTCTACTCTTTGTCAGACAAGATAGAAACAGAGCTCTCGTGTCCTTCTGGCATTCTTAAGCTCAGTCATATTTAAGATGCATAATTATGTTGTTTTAGGAACTTTGTGTTCTGCTATTCTCCACATTCCGAGCTACCTCTGCCAAAGTCTGTCTGAGAGTATAAGAAAACTTTAAAAAGTCACTAACATTCTAGAAGAGAAAAGTGAGAGAGATGTGGAATTTCAAAGTAAAATATGTAAAGGTCCAGGAAGAACAGGGGGGGCATTTGGGTATGTTTTCCCAAACAGGAGTCCTTACATATAAGCATTCTGTCATCACTTTAAGTGTCTTTGTAGCAATGAAACTGTGGCATTTCCAGGAGGAAAATAAAAATGAATAATCTCATGGTGAGGCACAGCCTATGAGCCTTTCATTTTGTCAGGGTCAGAAAACCCATTTATATTTTGTCCTTGTTTATGTGCTTTGCTCTTTAACACTTTTTTTTCTTCATGTTTCTCTTTCTTGAAACAAACAATATCTCTGCTCTCATCTAGGTTAATAATCTGAAATAAAGAATTTATTCCAAGAATCAAAGAGCAAAGTCTTTACAGGCTGGCTGCCATTCCCTCAAACTAACCTTTTTGCAGAAATTTAGGATTCTGAAGTTATTTTGCACTTTGGGGTTCTCTGTCACATTGAACCCTTGATGCCTGACGTGTGTTGCTTCACTGGAGGGGTTCAGCTCCACCTCACAACACTTTCTTTACCCTCACTGAGCATAGGAATCTGTTCCAACCCAAACACTGACCTGAGCAGGTTTCCAATTCCAGAGAGCACATATCCTCCCTGTGCAGTGCTGAAATTAAGTTTCTGTGAGCAGCTGTACCAGCAGAGACCTGAAATGCTTTACCAAGCAGTGCCCACTGCCCAAGGAGGGGATGCAGAAGGTGTGAAGGTTGGACAGACTAAACTGAGCCAGCCTGCTGATAACTATCTCTGTTAATGCCCATGTTTTTTATCCAGCTCTGCTTCCCCACACACTCACTGGAGAATCTGGGGCATTAACTGTCAGCCTTGCTGGGAAAGGAAAGCACCAGAGCTGCAGAGAGAGCCTTCCTCACCTGTCTTGTTCCAAGTGTTCCTCAATGAAAAGCATTTTGAAGGGAAAAGGAAAATAATTTTTTTTTAATGCCTATGTCCCTGAATGGAGTGGCTGAGCGTGGCCAGGAATGAGCTTGCAAATGGCACTTTCCTCCCACTCAAGAAGCACTCAGCACCCCAACCAGCCCCAATCCTGGCCCTGGGCAGGTTTTTACTTCTCTGCAGACTGTCTGGTCAGTGGCTGGAATATTCTGTTTGGCGATGGCTGGTGTGTTTGTGCTTCAAATCGGAGAGCAGCAGCAGCTCTTTAAAATTCCAGCCCCAGCTCCTTTTATCTGCCATAAATCAGCTGCTGAAGCAGCAGGGACAGGGTGTCCTGAGTGGGGGCACAGTCCCTGAGCAGGATGCTCTGGTTGGGCAGAATCCTCTTGACTTTGACGTGTGTTGGCCACGGCTGGTCACGTTTGCACCTATCGAACCAAATCCTCTCCTGTGGCCCAGCCAATGGGATTATTGGTGATTGATTGGGTGGGTGAGGTGAGCTGAGGACACAGCTCTGGCCTGACCCATTTAGAGGAGAGCTGAAGTCGTGCACAGTGGAGTTATTAAAGGGGGAGGGGGAGGGACAGGGAGGGGGAAGGGCAGTCCCTCCAAAATTAGAACGGGCGCATCTGTTTCTAAATTCTCAGCATCAGGACAGCAAGCTGCAGAGAGGTTGGTACTGGAGGATAAGTTAAGCCTCGATTAAAAAAAAATAAAAAAAAATAGAACATTTCAATAATTTCACAAAGCAGCTGAGATCATTCAGGGTATAAAGGGTATTTTTGAAAAGCCAATTTAAGCTGCTTGTAAATAAGAGTGCAGCAATCGCTATTATCTCCATAGAAAAATATATGTTTAAGCAAAAAAAGTGATTCTGCACTTAAATCTGTTGGTATGGTTTGTGGCTTTTTTTTTTTTTTTTGCTTTCTTTGTGGGTGTTTGTTTGTTTGGTTTTGTTGTGGTGGTGTTTTCCACCAAGCTTAATTCTGTGAGATTTTGTGCTGTTCCATAAAAGCAGTAGAACAAATTATTTTGCACACACATCCCTTTCTGTTCATGTTTTCATGTATTTTTCCCAGCTGATGAAACCCCTTCAATATAAAGACATTCAGGATTAGCCATCCCAGCTTTCTTGATGACACAGATGTCAATGTCACATCAATTTAACTCACTTTTTTTTCAAGTCACATATAGAAGTGTTGTGAGATCCTAGTCTGTTTTCTTCCAAATGATCGATACAGAAAATGAACTATTTTACATCTTTTAAGCTATTTTTCTTCTGATTCCCACATGTTTGGTGTTATTCTTTTCTTTCTGCATCAGCATTTCTTTATTTCTGTCCTAGGGGGATGGTAAGACTAATTCATACCAGGAATTAGGGGAAAAATACTGCTGTGATCTGCGAAACTGCCAAGTCAAAGAGCTGCAGGATACAAGAATCAAGAAGGAATTGAGAGAAAAACACTGCAACACCCTCAGAAACACATAGAGCTTGGCTGTAGGCTCAGGAACTGCTAACAGTTTTCTTTGCAGCAGCAGTTTGGTGTTGGTTTTGGTTTGGTTTTGTCTGAGCAGCATAAAGACCAGCTTAGGGAAAGAGAAATATCAAATACCAAAACAATTTCATACCCATCACTAGTGATAACGATCAATAAACGTCCCCATCGACACCTCCCTGAGCCAGATTTCCCCCTGCATTCTTTGAAAGAATGCTCCCCGTGTTGGGAGCTGAGGTTTGAAATGCCTTTCAAAGTAAATTTGGGGATTTGAATTGTACAAATTTATCTGGCTCTTTTCATTTGCCAAAATGAAATTATTCCCCCCCCTACCACCCTTACCCCTGAGTGCTCCCAGTTAAAATTAGCCACACTTTGACAGTGCAGGAGGAATGCTGTGGGGTCCTTGGGGGGAATGTGGAGTTTCCCACATTTCAGCTGAGACAGGGAATATTTTTAGCCTATTTTCCATGAGTCTTGCTGTGGGAATTGTGTTAACACCCCTCACCCCATCCAGGATCTAACGGTGGCCAGAGAACTTGCTGCATCCCCGTTGGTTTGTTGGGGTTTGTCACTGTATAAACTGAAGTGAAAAGGATGGAGAGTTTCATTCTGAACCTTCAACCTTGTTTTCTTGGTCTTCATCTTCTCTTCTCCCCACGAGAAGCAGCCAACATTGTCCTTG
Organism: Ceyx cyanopectus; assembly: GCA_013401355.1. Lineage (NCBI taxonomy): Eukaryota > Metazoa > Chordata > Aves > Coraciiformes > Alcedinidae > Ceyx > Ceyx cyanopectus. Next base: position 9,093 of record VYZU01007859.1, read on the forward strand.
TCAAGTGCTAAACGAGGCCCGATTGGTGACCCGCGTGTTTGTCAACACAAGCAAGATCAAATGATTGCTCAGCGGGAAGAAGCCACGGGAAATCCAATGATTTTTGACTAATTAGCAAAATAATAATAACGTCTGCCTAATGATTACCTTGTACTGGGTTGTGGCCTTTTATCAGGCAGCTGCAGACTCCTGCTTTGAAGGGAACCAGTGGTTTCCTTTGAAACTGGTGTCACGGACTTGGAGGATTTGTGACAAATCTTCCGAGACTTATTGCTCCTTTGTGTGGTTGCTATAATTGGGAAGGGGAAAAAAAAAGCCTGTTTCATAACGTTTAAAGAGGAAAGCACCTTCTCTCCAGATTTTATTTGGAAAGATTTTTAAGCTAGTTGGGGTTGGGGGGGTGTGCGTGAGGGGATATAATCGTTTTCCAAAGGATGAATGAAACATGAGGTCAGTGGAAACCTGCAGAAATGATTTATCTGTGGTGTTTGCAACAGGAACAGCAGCAATAAAAAAGACAGCAGCTTACCTGCTGCAGTTTTACCACAAAAATAAAGGCTAGGAAAACAGTGGGAGCAAAGCTGGGAAAAAGACCAGTGGGTTGGGGCTTGTGGGTTGTCTCCTGCATCCCCCCTCACATGGATTATTCAGAGTGAAATTCAGCAAGCTGTATATATCTGCCTGCAGGATAATGGTCACGAGGTGAACCACAGAGTTCCACCTCAACACGAGGAGAAACTTCTTCACTGTGAGTGACAAAACTTGAGCAGGGCCTGGAGGGGTGATGGTTTTAAAATGAGACTGGATTTATGGTTTATTATCCATCATCCATAATTTAGTGCAAACTTGAACATCCAGAAGTTTCCTTCCAAATAGTCAAAGAGAGGAGCTCACAGGTAGAGAGGGTGGTCCCTCCAATGTGCTGCCTCTTTCACCACAGCCACTGAAATTCCTCACCCTAGAGAGCAGGGAGGATGCTGGTTTGTGCAGAACATGCAGTGGCAAGTCAGGGTCCTTTCTGGTGCAGGGTCATGGCTGGGTTAGAGACTCAGAGCATCTTCTGTGCTCATATAGGTAATGAAGAGACCAAACTGAAGCAGAAGGTTGAATTCTGCTGGGCCACGAGTGGTTTTGTTGGGGTTCTTTTTCATCCTTGTAGTTCTTTCATTTTATTCCACGAGTTACACGTGTCTGATTGATGTCCTGCAAATAAGCTGTGACTGGGCATGACTTATTTATTTTATTTAAAATTTTTATTAAGTTGAATAATCCTGCTGAGGTCGCAGACTTGATTCAGAGGAGGCCTGGGTGAAACAGAATAGAGAATTTCACCCAGATCTCCATAAATTCCAATACATACAAACACCAGCATTAAATTTTAACAGTCGTGTATCCACAGGCTTTCAAAATGCTGCTAGCATTTCCTTTAAAATAATTAGGTCATGCTGCAGGAATTCCAGTTCTGCATTGCTGTTACATGTTTTTTTTTCTGTCAAAGATAATTCCAGTCCTGCCTGCTCTGTGATTTCCTCTCAGTTGCTCTTTTCTGATCCAGGTGCACAGCCAGGTATTCAGGTATAACGTGTAAAATCACAGACTGTGAAGCAAGAGGCATGTGGTGATTTTATTTATTATTTTATGATTTTTTTTCAGACTCTTGGCCTCCTGTTTGGTGGGTTCAGGATCTCATCAAACCCTTGATGTGCACCTACTGTGGCTGCAACATCTTCTTGTTGGAGCCCTGGTCTGTTCTTAGCTCCTACCCTTAAGCACTCAACTTTTTTTATTATCCATAAAATTGGGCTCTTATCTGTCAAAGGAGGAGGCAGGTGTGTCTTTTTTTTCCAGTGGGACTATTCAAGCCCATAAAATTAAGCACATAAATAAGGATTGAAGCTGTAAATCATCAGCTTTTCAAGGCAGGGAATTGTTATGCATTGTATTTGCACAGGAAACAGCCTATCTGCTCTTTGTTGTTGAACATAATGCGATAATATGCACACATGGAATCAGAATTACAGCCTGAATTACCAACTTAAACTCTGGTTAAAGAAAGGAAGGTTCACGTTTTCAGATCTAAATCAATATTTAACCTCACTTTTTTTTATTATTTTTTTTTTGGTTGTTGTATTAAAGTAAAAATTTAACTTATTCTTAATTTTATTTTCTTTTTTTTTACAAGCAACAGCACAGAAAATATTTAGATCTGGATCTATTAGGGTTTTTCATCCAATATCTTTTACTATTGTGGCTTTACCATTGCTCTGCAACTTTGGCAGCTGGTGGGAACTGGGTTCACAGTGCTCTTGAACTTTGGAAACTGCCTTTTTTTTTCCCAGGTGCTCACAGCCACTAGCATGGGGTTAAGGCAGGTTCCAAAACTGCACTGTTTTCAAGTAAAAAAAAAAAAAAAATTAAATATTATCTGAGTTGATTTTCTGCTCTCATTTTCCCTGCCTGTGTTTGGAGGTGCTGCACTGGTTTTGACAGCATTCACACCAGTCCAGCTGTGACACGACTCTGGTTCATTGCCTTGATTATTCACAGACAAAAAACCATGTGGGTCCTTATATTCCATAAAATATTGAGAGCTTTTTATTTCCTTGCTGCTTTCACAAGGCTGTAACAAAATAGTGGTGCAAAAATTATTCCCCTGCCTCGATATAAGGTGCTGAAAATGCAGTATTCCAACCCCCAGAAACAGGAGGGCAGGATGTTTTAGTTCAAGAGGGTGCCCACAAGTGTTTCACAAATAGGCAAGGTTANTACACGTGTCTGATTGATGTCCTGCAAATAAGCTGTGACTGGGCATGACTTATTTATTTTATTTAAAATTTTTATTAAGTTGAATAATCCTGCTGAGGTCGCAGACTTGATTCAGAGGAGGCCTGGGTGAAACAGAATAGAGAATTTCACCCAGATCTCCATAAATTCCAATACATACAAACACCAGCATTAAATTTTAACAGTCGTGTATCCACAGGCTTTCAAAATGCTGCTAGCATTTCCTTTAAAATAATTAGGTCATGCTGCAGGAATTCCAGTTCTGCATTGCTGTTACATGTTTTTTTTTCTGTCAAAGATAATTCCAGTCCTGCCTGCTCTGTGATTTCCTCTCAGTTGCTCTTTTCTGATCCAGGTGCACAGCCAGGTATTCAGGTATAACGTGTAAAATCACAGACTGTGAAGCAAGAGGCATGTGGTGATTTTATTTATTATTTTATGATTTTTTTTCAGACTCTTGGCCTCCTGTTTGGTGGGTTCAGGATCTCATCAAACCCTTGATGTGCACCTACTGTGGCTGCAACATCTTCTTGTTGGAGCCCTGGTCTGTTCTTAGCTCCTACCCTTAAGCACTCAACTTTTTTTATTATCCATAAAATTGGGCTCTTATCTGTCAAAGGAGGAGGCAGGTGTGTCTTTTTTTTCCAGTGGGACTATTCAAGCCCATAAAATTAAGCACATAAATAAGGATTGAAGCTGTAAATCATCAGCTTTTCAAGGCAGGGAATTGTTATGCATTGTATTTGCACAGGAAACAGCCTATCTGCTCTTTGTTGTTGAACATAATGCGATAATATGCACACATGGAATCAGAATTACAGCCTGAATTACCAACTTAAACTCTGGTTAAAGAAAGGAAGGTTCACGTTTTCAGATCTAAATCAATATTTAACCTCACTTTTTTTTATTATTTTTTTTTTGGTTGTTGTATTAAAGTAAAAATTTAACTTATTCTTAATTTTATTTTCTTTTTTTTTACAAGCAACAGCACAGAAAATATTTAGATCTGGATCTATTAGGCTTTTTCATCCAATATCTTTTACTGTTGTGGCTTTACCATTGCTCTGCAACTTTGGCAGCTGGTGGGAACTGGGTTCACAGTGCTCTTGAACTTTGGAAACTGCCTTTTTTTTTCCCAGGTGCTCACAGCCACTAGCATGGGGTTAAGGCAGGTTCCAAAACTGCACTGTTTTCAAGTAAAAAAAAAAAAAAAAATTAAATATTATCTGAGTTGATTTTCTGCTCTCATTTTCCCTGCCTGTGTTTGGAGGTGCTGCACTGGTTTTGACAGCATTCACACCAGTCCAGCTGTGACACGACTCTGGTTCATTGCCTTGATTATTCACAGACAAAAAACCATGTGGGTCCTTATATTCCATAAAATATTGAGAGCTTTTTATTTCCTTGCTGCTTTCACAAGGCTGTAACAAAATAGTGGTGCAAAAATTATTCCCCTGCCTCGATATAAGGTGCTGAAAATGCAGTATTCCAACCCCCAGAAACAGGAGGGCAGGATGTTTTAGTTCAAGAGGGTGCCCACAAGTGTTTCACAAATAGGCAAGGTTACTGAATTTAGCTTACAGCCATGAGGGAAAAAAAAAATGCAAATCAATACTGCATGATCTAACAGCAACCAGAGTCTCTGGCATTAAACAGGCTTCTTTAAAAAGTATAAATAATTTCTGGAGGACTAGAGAAGGGAAAAAGCCACTAAGCATTGTGAACATCAGCTTTTTTTTTTGGAGTTACAGGTTTTATCTGTTGGCCAGAAAGTTAATCTTTTAATAGAAGCTTTGGTTTCCTTTTTACAATGGAAAACGTGTTAAAGAAATTAAGGTTTTATTAGCATTTGGAAGTGGAAGGTTCTAATATCTTTTATGAGGCTCGATGGTTTATAACATTCCTTCTGATGTATTATTTCATTATTGTTTATGTACTTTGATTAGCATAAGTAAAGTATTATGGTCTGCAACGTGGGTCTCTCTCTTTAGTCTGGCAGGCCAGGCACTGACCCAGATTTAGCCCTGTCCTTCCAGCTCTGTGAAGCTGCAGTCTGCTCTGATTGAGCTGTTTGGTGGAGAAGTCACAACCCCTTTTCTTTTTTTCTGGCTTAGAAGACAAAGAGAAATATTTTCTAGCCCCCAAAACACCCTTGAAATCACCTGCTACTTTAAATATTGCTTTCTCACATGTTCCTGGGCACTGGCTTTGGAAATATTCCTCCCAGGAAGATCCAGCAAGGGCCGTGGTTGCCTTGGCATCATCCCCACCCCTCCAAAAGAAGTCCTTGGCTTTGCTGATGCCATCAGCCCTCTCAAACTGGCTATAGGCTGTGATTTATATCCCAGGAGCTGCTCGCCTGCAACTTGTGCCAGTGTTTAAAAATAAAGCCATATGCTTCCCCACCATTATTGAGATGGATGCAAGCAGTGCAAGGCAGGAGAGATTGCAAAGCTCTGGAAAGGCAGAGGGTACCTCAACAAATCAATGAGAGTCTGTGGCAGGCTCCCAAAAAACTGTTGCTTCCTGGTACCCTCTCTGTAATAATTTGTTTCCTTTAATATTGGTAATAGAGATAGCAGGGACTTGAGGTTGCTTCCAAATACCAAATGTATGCAATGGACAAGTTCCAGCTCTCAATAAGATTCATGTGGTGCTTGAGGACCCTGTTAATTAAACCTCAGAGCATTGCAGGCAAGTAGGTGGCAGAGTCTCTGTGTAGCACATGGGAACAGCCAGCAAAAGGTTATTTGGGCTCTTCTGTTTGTGTCAAGGTGCTGGATGCTGCTCTCTGCTTGCCTGCCTCTCTGCTTGCTGGGGTGAACAGACCCCAAAACCCCCGAGGAGAGGCTGCACAGCACCCCCAACATCTCCCCATGGGTTAAAATTCAGTGTTGCAGGGGTAAACCTGGGGTGACTTGGCTGATTTTGGCAGGATGGTGCAATTTTAAAGCAGAGCTGTGTGCTAGCAGCATAAAACAAGTCAGAAGTGGATGCTGATCACTGAGATAAGGTTCTGGCAGATGCCTTCTGTGCTTTGCTAAGGTCACTGATGCTGTTGCAGGCTGCTTGCAGTTTGGTACCAGAAGAAAAGGCTTTTCAAAGGCAACTGCTGCCGTTCTCAGTGCATAAAGGCATAACCAGACACATCTTATTAAGAGAAAAAAAGAACTTTTCAGACTGCCTGTCCTCTGCACCAACATTAAACTTGCCGAGTGATGAGAACGACGGTAGCACCGAATGATGGGGAATAAAAGTCAGAGCTGCAATGCATTCACTTCCTTAAAAATCTGTATTGTCATACAAAGCAATTTGAGAGTTTCAGACTCTATGTGATCTGCCTTTCAGATGAGACCTGATGCTGAAACATTTGATTATTAAAGCTCAAGTGGCAGTTTTCATTAGAGGTGTTAACCCTAATACACTCTGCAAATTCCAAATCAGCTCGTGTTCTCCCCAAATTCTCCATGGCTTTTTTTTTGTGATAAGATATTCCTCTCCTCCATCCCTAAAAACTGGTTTGGAAGTATTACTCAGACCATATGGCTACCTTGCATCTCCATTGCAGTAGAGAATGAAGTGAGTAACCTTTTTATATTTTATATAAATGATTTTAAGAAAATAGACTATTTGCTACACATAATCTGTTCTTCCCATCTATCTAGAGAAAGGTCATTAAACTGAAATCTCTTTTATCTGTAGATAGGCACAAAGCTCTAACTTTTGTCTAGGAGAGGATCTCAACGTTCCTATAAATAATAATAAACCCAACAATAATCACAACATCACCAATAACTAATAAATGTGAATGTAGTTATGAGAACCAGCTGAAATATTGAAATACAGTTGTCAGGGGGCTCTGACAATAGACAACAAAAAGCTTTAAAAATTTAATTTACTTTTTCCAGCCAGTCTCTTACTGAGGGAAGAGTTTCCCTCAGGTGCAGCCAAACCCTTCAGGTCTCCCAAAGCTCAGCTGAGATGCTAGACAAGTGGAGTAGACTGGAGGGATGGACAAGGATTCTTGGTACTCCTGGCAACTGAAAAATCAGGTGAGTGCCTTGCAATCATGTCCCAATATTCTTTTCTATCTCTGAGAAGTGTTATCTGTAGCCTTTGAGAGGGGACCTGGTTTTGCAGAGTTGCCCCATCTCTAGCACAGCCAAGGAAAATCAATATTTGCAAGCTAGGTAAGGAGGTTATGGTAATAACAGAAACCATCTCTTTTTAGCCTCATTAGCTAAAGGAGTTCAAGAAGCAACAGATAATTAAGCTGCATGACAGAGGTTTTAATTCGCTGGTGATTTAGAAATGAACAGAGTCTGAATTGCTGCATATTCTGTAATATGCAAACACAATTATTGATAGGCTGCTGCCTAGTGGCAGAGAGAGAGGTGCTGTGTAGCAAGTGCATGGGATTCAGAGGTGGCTACTGGCATTTAGAAACCCACTGCTTTGCCTAATTCCAGGTTCACTCTCCTCCATCACAGCAACCAGCTCAGCAGCAAATGTTCATGTGTAAGAAGTGCCCTTGGAATAGTTTGGCTGCTGAAAACCTAACTGGGGAGGGGGGAGAAGGCACTCAGGAAAACAAAAAGAAGAGAGAAGTGGAATTTTAATACACATTTATTCCCGGGAGGACACGGGTGTACTGTAAATATACCACAGTGGTATCAAAGCAATGTTTCTTTTGAACTGAAGGATGCAAATGAGGTTTACCTTACTTCCATATCATTTGCTGGTTTTAATCCTAATCATGTATTCTTTTCAAAGGAAAGCTAGATGTGCTCTGCCCTCCTTTACTACCTGAAAACTGGGTCTTGCTAACGATCCCAAACTTCCTGGCTGTCAACAGCTTTGGGTTTTTTTCCCAAGCTCTGTAATGCATTTTCAAGTTTGTTAATAAGTTAGGCTGGCAAAACAATCTTCCAGGGTAAACTTTTGATCATCTGAGCCTGATGTTATGTTTCACTGGCTGGTTCCACATTCTGCCCTCCAGTGCCACACACCAGTTGTTCCATTCACAGTCAGGGGAGATCTGTTTGGATCCCTTCTCAATGTGCAACTTCAACATTCAGGTGACAGCAATGAGGAGAAACTCATTCAGGGTCCAGATCTGCTCCTTCTGATGCCTGTCAGATAATTTTAATTACTGCTGGCTGCAGCAGGGTCAAGCCCATGTTACATATGGACTCGTGTTCCTCCCCAGGAGTCAGCTCATCTCCCTACATCATATTTATTGTCATCTTGGTATTTTCTCTTAGAGGTACTTACCTATTCTTTATATCTCTTGCTCCTTTCTCCCATAGATGCATTGATTTCCAGTATGTTGGATAATGATTGCTTGGGGTGCCACTCCAAATTATTTTTATCTTCCCTTTTTTTATCTTTGTTATCTAGTTTGTCTTCTTTCTGATAGTTGCTTGTGATACTAATACCACAGAAAAGTTGCATTCAAAGTTGGCAGCTTTTCACATGAAAAAAAAAAATAAATTAAAATGATTCATGCCCCTGCTCTGTGAATTTGTGCAAAATGCAGATTAGCAAGGAAGGTAAATTTATGTGGGGTTTCAGAGATGAAGGGCTATGACACATCTCTGCCATGAATGCAAGATGTGAAGCCCGTGGATATGCTGAGGAGTAGTTAGTAAAATACTCTTAAATACCAGGATTCTGGGGAAATTGCTCTGAGCCTTCAAGTGTATCTAGTAAATCTTAAGGCCAGCTCTCCAGGATGAAGCAAATCACTCCCTTCTTTTCAAGATATCCACAAGTTCCCATCTCTTGCTTGAGTTTAAATTGCAGAAGGTCTTAGACAGTCCTGAGACAAAGGGAATGTCCAAATGTTAATGGCTGTGGTGGAAAGTTCCCTTCTGTGCATTACACTGTGTATGCAGAATAACTTCTGGTCATACTTAAAACTGCTTAAGGGATCCAGCTGCCTCTTAAGTTATTTTCCATGACCTGTGGTCTAGAAGAAATATCCTTTAAACCAAGCTTAGCCTCTGCTCTTCATCTCAGGTAAATACCTGAGGCATTTATGTCAGGGAAGCAGACTGATGGAATTGAGGAGTTTGGAGTTTTTTATACAAGTGGTAAGTGGATAAAACTTTACAGGCATTACTTTGAAAAGATTCCTCCCCCCTAGACAATCTCTCCTACCACTGTCAACAGAGAAAACAAGTTAAAAGCTTGAGTTAAATGGTTTGTATATAACACATTGTCCTTCGGAATAACTGAGCTTGAATCCATTTGAATCAACAATATTACCTGTCATAAGGAGCTACAGTTTTCAATATCAAAGCATCTTGAACAAAAAGCCCTTTTTTTTAAAAAATAAAAAGTGATTTGTGCTCTTAGCAGCAAAATTCCTCCCCTTAACTTTCTATTTTCTTGATGCCTTTGCTGGGGATCCTTCTTTGTGAAGCAGTTCTGCAGTAGCTGTGGGTGAGCAGCATCCCTCGTTTTAGAGGGTTCAGGGACTAGAGGGGGACAGAACCCTGGTCAGTGGATATGTTCCCAGTTTTGCCCTCACCTCAGGACACCTTGTGGTTTTGTTGTGGGGATATTTGGCTTTCATTGGCCTTATTTTGTATGTGTGCAAATTATTTTGTATGTTCTTCAACAGGGAAGAATCCGGGGATAAGAAAACAACACACTAAAAAAACCACAACCCAATGTGAAAACAAAAACAAAAAAACCCCACAAGTAAATAAATAAAAACACAAAAAAGCCACGAGCAGCAATAAAAAAAAAACCCAATAAACTAGTTTGGTGTCAATTCCAGTAAGAAGCCTTCCTGCTAAATCAGAAGTAAAGGCTTCTACTGCGTGCCTGTGACTATTTGCCTTTTTCTCCCTATGTGTTTTGGTCTGCAGCCATTAATAGCTTGGACTCCCTGAAGCAGCAGCAAAGGGGAGTGTGTCAGAGCAGCAGGCCAAAATTAAATTACAGCAACCTCACGCTTTGCATTAAAACATCCTCTAAGCACGGGAGGCTTGTAATCATCTGGATTTGCCTTAAAGACAATGGCCCCTCCATGCAACCAGCTAGCCTCTGTTAATTCCTGCTGGCAGCTTCCTTTCTTGGCTGTGGGGAATGCAGCATTGATTCTTCAACTCGGCCAGCAGCACAAAGAGCCACTAGTGCATGGTCAAAATGCAGCAATAAAGGGCTGGCAGCTCGGGAAAAGCAGCCATTCCCTTGCACAAACAAGGTCAATTAGAGGACAGTGCAGCAGCATCTAAATAGCAGCAGCAGCCCTCTTCAACCAGGAGAGCAGGCTGGGTAGATGGCAATAAATAAAGTAGGGTTTCATGTGGAATGAATGCAAAAAGTGGTGGGTGTAATTTAATTTAAACCTCGGGCAATTGGGTAGAGAAGACCTGAAAAAAACAGGCAGATTTCAAACCAAAAGGCTTAAAAAGCAAAAAAAAAAATAAAAAAAAAAAAAAGCAGAAAACAACCAAAAGCAACCAAATAAGAAAAGGAAAACCACAGCAGGCAAAACAAAACAAAGAAACCCACAACCAACCAAACAAAAAACTTGAAAACCAAAGCAACAAACCAAATAGCAACAAAAAAACCCCAAGTAAACCCAACAAAGCACAAAACAAAACAGAAAAAAAAACCCCAACCACCCAAACAAACAAAAAAGAAACAAAATAGAAAACCAAACCCCTCAAAACCCAAATATTTTGGGGTATTTCTCTGTATATTAAGTACATATGTGGAAGTGAATGGGAATGTGGTGTTTAATAAGTGGCCAGTTCTCAACTTATATCTGTATTACATCTCTCAATGTCATCTCTTTTTATTAACCCCAACATTTCAGTGTCATTTAAGTCTAATAATAGGACTGAAGCTTATCTGCATTTTTAGTTT
>VYZU01007859.1:19789-31593 GCA_013401355.1 Ceyx cyanopectus
ATTAAATATAATATTATAATAATAATAATTATTATTATTAATAAAATTAAGATTATTTTTTTTTAATAGGAGAAAGTCTTTCTTATAATGATGCCAGCTCAGAATTAATTATACCTGTAATATACATCACCCTGCTGATGCACAGGGTGTGTCAGAAAGGATGTGGCTCTTAAAATAGACAGTGGGCAGCTGAGAAACCTCCACCAGGAAGCTGCAGAAGTTCAGAATGATCTCATTGTTTAGCCAGCAAAAGAAACATTCTTTTTTAAGGCTTTTTTAAATGAGGAATGTGCTGAAGGCTGACAAAAGAGTTGAAAGCTCTGGTTTACCTCTGCAGTCTGAGATTTTTTGGCAGTACAAAGCTACCACTGGACTCTCACTCAACTTTCTTGAGCTTTTTGAAGCATTGACGTCAGCTTGGAGTGTATTTTACACCCAGTGAAGCTGGAAGTAGTTGGCCTGAGGTCGGTGATGAAGGTTGAGTGTGAAATAATCATTTTGCATGTGGAATGTTACCTGTCACTAGGATGAGATCTTGTATCTGCCCCAGTGGGATAACGACCATAGAATCAGAGAATGTTTAGGGCTGGAAGGGAGCTCCAACGGGCATCTAGTGCAGCCCCCTGCAGGGAGCAGGGACACCCTCAACTAGCCCAGGCTGCTCACAGCCTTGGCCAACCTCACCTGGAATAGCTCCAGGGATGGGGCCTCAACCACCTCCCTGGGGAGCCTTGAACCAGTTCCATCTACACGTACAAGTCCTTTGAGGAGGGATGGAAATAACAACTTTCTCCTTACAAAAAACGTGGGTCTTCCATACTGTGCTGTGATAAATCCCTTCCTATTGGAGAGCAGCTCTGGAGCAAGAGACCTGGGGGTCCTGGTGGAGAGGAGGATGGCCATGAGCCAACAATGTGACCAAGAAGGCCAATGGCAGCCTGGGATGCATTAGGAGAAGTATGGCCAGCAGGGCAAGGGAGGTTCTCCTCCCCCTCTACTCTGCACTGCTGAGACCCCACCTCGACTACTGTGTCCAGTTTTGGGCACCCCAGTTCAGAAAAGACAGAGATTTACTGGAGAGAATCCAGTGCAGGGCACCAAGATGCTGAAGGGAGTGGAGCATCTCCCTGCTGAGGAGAGGCTGAGAGAGCTGGGGCTCTTTAGCCTGGAGAAGAGGAGACTGAGGGGGGAGCTCAGCAGTGTCTGTCAATATGTTCAGGGTGAGTGTAGGGAGGATGGAGCCAGACTCTGCTCAGTGTCATCCAGTGACAGGACAAGAGGCAATGGGAGCAAGTTGGAGCACAAGAGGTTGAGGGGAAACACAAGGAAAAACTTGTTCCCAGTGAGGGTGGCAGAGCCTGGCAGGGGCTGCCCAGGGAGGTTGTGGAGTCTCCTGCTCTGGAGACATTCAAGACCCGCCTGGATCTGTTCCTGGGTGACTTGGTCTAGGTGCCCCTGCTCTGGCAGGGGGGTTGGACTAGATGATCTTCTAGGTCCCTTCCAACCCCTGACATGCTGTGACTCTGTGATTCCTACTGAGGAGCTCCTCACCTCAGAGGGCAGCAGAAACCCCCTCTGGGCTGAGCACAGCAGGGAATAGGGAGAAGGAAAGCGAGAAGAAAGCGCTTTATTCTGCTTCTTGCCAGGTAAGCAGCACACGCTCCAGGCGCGCAGGGCCGCGGCTGGGAGAGGGTTAATTCTCCCCGGCTGGGGGGGCGGGGCCGCCGGTGGAACAGACAGCGCAGGCAGCCAATGGGAGAGGGCGTCTGCGATGACGTCACGCCGCCTATATAAAGGGAGGGCCGGGCCGGCTCCGCGGCGCCGCTTTTCAAGCGCTCGGAGCTGCGGCGGGAGCGGAGCGCGGCTGGAGCGTCACGGTTGGTACCTGTGCTTTGGCTCGGGGCCGTTCTCACCGCTTTTTCTCTTCTTCCGTGGCTTGGTCACGCTGTTCCCGGCCCGGCCCGCGGGGTTTCGCCGTCTCCCGCATCCCGCTTTTCCCACGGCAGCCGCGGTTGGCGTGGGAAACGGCGGGCGAGCGGCTGCCGGGCGTGGGAATTTAGGTTCTTGGGAATTCTAAGCGGGGAAATAACAGCACCCGGTGCTTGTTGCTGATCCTCGCTCCTCTTCCTCCTGCAGGATGGGATCTTGGTGGGGTTTGGTCCTTGTCTGGAAGAAGAGGCTGCCAAAGAGAGCAATTAACGGTAATAAAAGTTGTTGAAAAGAGTAAAAACAAAGCAAGCGCCTTTGCGTGGCTGGATGGAAAGGTTTTTTTTGCATCTTTTATAAGGTATCTTTAAGTGGAAGGGTTGTGTTCTGAAGGAAAAAGCAGATACCTGTGGAGAGGGATTCTTCCCAAGAGTGTCCAGCAAGAGGATGAGGGGAAATGGTTTTAACTGGAAGAAAATAGGTTGAGATTGGATCTTGGGAAAAAGCTCTTCAGCCTGAGTGTGCTGAGACTCTGGAATAGGTTGCCCAGAGAGATTTGGATGCCCCTCCTTGGAGGTGTTCAAGGCCAGGCAGGATGAAGCTTTGAGCCTGCTCTAGTTGAGAGGTGTCCCAGCCCATGGTTGGGTGAGATGAGCAGTGTCAAGAGCTGAATCCCAAAACCTGAATGGGAACTGGTGCTTCTAGGGCAGCAGGATCCCTACTGCACCATGGGGCTGTTTGCCAGTGCAGAAGATGACCCCCACAAACCTGTTCCCACATGGGATTTCACAAATGGATTTTGTGCTTGCAAGGAGAAAACTTGATAGTTCAAATAAAAGTCCTTTTTTTGCTGTAGTAACCTCTGCACCCTCACTGGGCAGGAGAACAGAAATGAGTTGAACTGAATCTGTTGCATGAGGTGACCCACAGACAGAGAATATTTAAGTGTCTCTTGTGAATGAATCGAAGAAAACTACTTTATTCACTATTTAAATGCAATTTGCATCTATTTTTTTGCTCGTGCAACCTGGTTAGGTTCCCAGTGGTGCTCTTGTGAAATATCTCTTAATGAATTTTTTTCTTCTTGCTGGCTCTTCCTAAAATCTTTTTATCAAAAAAGCCCTTTTTTCTTTTTTTTTTTTTTTGAGTTGCATGTGTATAAACATTTAGACATCCAGAAGTCTAAAGTAGGTAAAACCATTTCATTAGTGATAGAAATAAATCTAGGGATAGAATATGCCTATGAGATGATGAACAAAGAGATATCTTTTTAATTTGCATACTGTTTCATTAGGAAATTTATAACACAGTTAGCTCAATAATACACAGAGCTAAATGTTGTGAAATGTGTTGATGCCTCTTGAAAAATGAAGAGGAAAAGGATTTTTTGGGCATTGTTTTTGAGCTTTTTATATATATTTTTTTTCCGAACTGATGGTACAAAGGGAATATGAATCACAGCTCATTCCAAGTGACCCATCTTGGTTCTCTCCTGTGTTTAACTGTGTTGGGGTGGTTGCCTCTGGGTGTTGGGGGGGGTGGTTTGGCTGCTATTTGTGTAGCATTCAACGTGTGCAGGTTGGGAGGGGTGTGCAAAAGGACTGAATATCCAATTATTGCCTCTGGCTGTTTAGCTCTGCTCAGTCTAAACAGGGATTGGAAAGGATGTAAGAGAATCTAAGGCACCCTCGACCTCATTAGCAGAGATAATGAAGGTGCTTCCTAAATGGAGCTGTAGACACCCTTCACAGAGGTTAAAGCAGTTGGTTTGGGCATGTAAAAAAAAAAAAAAAGTATTTTAATTTATCTAAGTGGCTGGGATGATAAACTGGGGGTGTATGTTAGGATATAGAGTGAAATGGAATGATAAAGTCATATTCTCATTTAGTGATGCAAGGAGAGAACAGTAGCCACCAGTATCCCCAAGAATGAAGACCTCAAGACCTTTTTCATTCACCAGAAAATTGCCAAGTTCTATATAGAATTGTTTTAAAATAAAATAACTGGCTTTAAAATAAAGCTCCAGGAAGGATTTGGTAGGAGAGTGGGAATCCAGCAAAAGAATCAAGGTAAATTTATGAAGATTTCTCATTTTGTTTTAAATTAGCTTTTCATTTGCCATTCTTAATGTTGCCTGGAACACTGAATTGCCACAAGAATTTGGGCTTAATGCAGAAATTACTACTGTAACCAGCCACAAAACCAGTGTTAACTGATCACTGCCACTGAATAGAGCTTCTGAAAGGGCTGATCTGCATATGTTTTTATCTCAGAAGTTGCAACAAAAGGCATCCTTCTCAAAACAGGGCCAGTCTGCACCATCAGAAATTCACTGCTGTGTAGCCACTCTGCATTCCAGCCTCAGAGCTGCAATGGCAGTGCCAAGCAAACAGCCCAGAAAGCTTCTGGCAACAGCCTCCCAGTTTTGGCTCCCATGCAAAAGCTGCACAACATTCACAGGCTTTCAATGTTCAGAGAAAATGTCACATTTTTATACAGGGGAAGTCATTTTATTAATATTCCTTTCATAGGAAATCACATAATGCTTTTATTCACTTAGGCTCACCTGAAGGGATCCAAAGTGTTCATCTTTCTTATTTAGCTTTTATTTTCCTAATGCTTGTCCACTCAGAAAAAGACTGTGATGTAAGTATGGCATTAATTCAATATATTCCATTTTATTTTCAATTTCATATTGTTATTTAGAAAAAAATAAATTGAATTCCTAAAAGCCTGGGTTTATTGTCCTGGAAGGTGATGTCCACTAGGTAGAAAATGGCCTTTGGGAAGGATTCATCCCCAGTGTGAGTGTCTATGGTTTGTACCCACCTCAATCTGTCAGTTGTGAGCAAGAAAAAGGATGGCAAAGTTATTTTCTGAACTGATGATGCTGTGGCAGTGGTTTGGTTATGAGCTGCCAAGTAGCATGGGAAATAGGGTGTGAGTCATCTTCAGCTTTGGAACTTCCATATCAGATTTGGTTATCTAGTTAAATGCTCTATTTATAATTTAATTATTTTTTTTTTTTCTGTTTGTTCTATAGCTTTTCTATAGCCTCATTTCTAGAGAACAGCAGTTGGAGGTTTCCTCATGGTAAGAAACTCTTGGTTTTTTCTGTGGAAGTGAATTATGAAGGGATCTTAAACTATAAAGCCAATTAAAAGACCTCTGTGCACAGGTTCATGGGCTCTGCTGGTGAACACACAGGCTCTGCTATCCATTCATATCACCTCATGCTATAGAAAAAGGATGTTTTTATTTCAGACCTGCAGTTTCTCACAGCATCAGTCACCCAGAGATGTAGGCAGGTGGATTTGTAGGTCTGAAAGCTGAGAAAAGCATCTAAAATATTGACTGGTAGAAGGTGAATCCATTGCCTCTATCTTGACACTCGAGAGAATATTCAGGAAGGTCAAAATGTAAAGAAAATTCAGTATTTTTTTCCAGTGTGAGTGATCCTGTGCACCCACTGCCACCACAAATTCAGTATTATTCAGAAAGAAATCAACCTTCCCAAGTAGAGCAGTCCAGTCAGCCTAATTAGCTATCAGCATCTGATGTAATGAGTGTTTCAGCTTCACACTTTGGGATAAGAGCAGCCTTAATTCTGGTGTTAATTAGGAAGAGGCTTAGGGTGAGAGGCAGATAACTTGAGCCTGCTGCAGGATTTTGAATTCTCTGGAGCACCAAGTGTTTCTAAATAGTCTGTGATAACAGGTGGACCTTATTCTGACCCAGGGTGGCAGTTCACATGTTTTTATCTACCTAAACAAACTTTTTGGATTAAAAAAACCCAAAACCCTGTCCATAATGTGACCACATTTGGCCTTTTAAGTTTATGTGCAGTTTAATTAATTCTGCAGAAGAACGGCCCAGTGTTAGAAAATAGAACAATCTGATTTTTGTGAAGTTCCAATCTTACCAGCTTAAAGAAAAATGAGTATTTATCTGCAGATATATTCATTAATTTCTCTGTGTGTGCAAACAGAGATCCCACTTATTAATGAAATCAAGTTAAATAAGCCCCAAACATGCAGCTTCTGACCTCAAAAAAATATTTTAACTCTATCTTGTAAGCAGGTTGTTAAGATAATGGCACTGATATTACTCATTTGAATATGGGTTGTCCTCCTTGATGCTCCCAGTAATATACTGGTCTGTATGAAATTAAATAGCAACATCCACAGTAAGAAGAAAAAAAAATGTATGAGGAATATTTCTTGAATAGCTATGACTGTGGAGGCTAAATTGCCCCAGTAAGCCATAAAAAGGTCACAGATCCCTTCATTTATTTAATAGCATGAAAGCAGCCCTTTATTTAGAAGTTTGCCTGCAGTCAAAGCTAATTATTGCCACCCTATTACATCATTTGTGTAGGTAGAGGAGTGCAAGTGTTGTCACCAAGCTCCTGGATGGCCATGGCAGGGGGGGAGAAATGAGCAGCCACCTTTCCAATCTCATTTCCAGGAGTTGCTGGGAATTAAAGATCAGGAGACCTAAAGCTCCTGTATCTCTGAACTCAGCTATTAGGCTTTGATTGTCTTTCCTAATTTCCAAAGTAAACCTGACCCGTGGTGCTTATTACAGATGTCTAATGATATGATTGAAGGTTAATGACTTCTCAACTTGATTGCAGGGACTCCTGCCTCTCCTGAGCTACGACATGATGCAAAACCTCTGTCCATGGGTCCTCCAAACAACCCTTCCAAGAAACCTCTCTGCTCACTCCTTGGCCAAGATCCATTCGTTTTGATCCCAGAAACCCTTCTCTTTGTAAATGGAAGATGGTGCTTTAGAGAAAGTCCTCCAGTGATCACAGGAAAGCTTTCTTCTTCAAGCACTGTGGCTCTACCCAGTGATTCCCATTAATACTTGGTTACCTTTTAAGCTCTTAAACACTGGGTTGTTATTGATTTCACTAGTATTTCTCCCATGCTTCAGGTTAAGCTTCAGCTTAAGTGCTTTTACAGATAAGAAGAAATTTGTTTAGTGTTTTGCATGACTTAACAGTAAATTTTAGGCAAGGAAAGGCTGGTAATCTTTTATTTATTTTTTTTTCTTTTTTCCTCTAGACTCAAATATGGCATTTTAGGGACTCGTGGTTTTGGTGCAGTTTCAAAGAATGCAGTTTTATTTCCTATTTCTTTTTTTTTTTTGTGTGTGTGTATAAATATTCTGTCCCTNTGAATTATGAAGGGATCTTAAACTATAAAGCCAATTAAAAGACCTCTGTGCACAGGTTCATGGGCTCTGCTGGTGAACACACAGGCTCTGCTATCCATTCATATCACCTCATGCTATAGAAAAAGGATGTTTTTATTTCAGATCTGCAGTTTCTCACAGCATCAGTCACCCAGAGATGTAGGCAGGTGGATTTGTAGGTCTGAAAGCTGAGAAAAGCATCTAAAATATTGACTGGTAGAAGGTGAATCCATTGCCTCTATCTTGACACTCGAGAGAATATTCAGGAAGGTCAAAATGTAAAGAAAATTCAGTATTTTTTTCCAGTGTGAGTGATCCTGTGCACCCACTGCCACCACAAATTCAGTATTATTCAGAAAGAAATCAACCTTCCCAAGTAGAGCAGTCCAGTCAGCCTAATTAGCTATCAGCATCTGATGTAATGAGTGTTTCAGCTTCACACTTTGGGATAAGAGCAGCCTTAATTCTGGTGTTAATTAGGAAGAGGCTTAGGGTGAGAGGCAGATAACTTGAGCCTGCTGCAGGATTTTGAATTCTCTGGAGCACCAAGTGTTTCTAAATAGTCTGTGATAACAGGTGGACCTTATTCTGACCCAGGGTGGCAGTTCACATGTTTTTATCTACCTAAACAAACTTTTTGGATTAAAAAAACCCAAAACCCTGTCCATAATGTGACCACATTTGGCCTTTTAAGTTTATGTGCAGTTTAATTAATTCTGCAGAAGAACGGCCCAGTGTTAGAAAATAGAACAATCTGATTTTTGTGAAGTTCCAATCTTACCAGCTTAAAGAAAAATGAGTATTTATCTGCAGATATATTCATTAATTTCTCTGTGTGTGCAAACAGAGATCCCACTTATTAATGAAATCAAGTTAAATAAGCCCCAAACATGCAGCTTCTGACCTCAAAAAAATATTTTAACTCTATCTTGTAAGCAGGTTGTTAAGATAATGGCACTGATATTACTCATTTGAATATGGGTTGTCCTCCTTGATGCTCCCAGTAATATACTGGTCTGTATGAAATTAAATAGCAACATCCACAGTAAGAAGAAAAAAAAATGTATGAGGAATATTTCTTGAATAGCTATGACTGTGGAGGCTAAATTGCCCCAGTAAGCCATAAAAAGGTCACAGATCCCTTCATTTATTTAATAGCATGAAAGCAGCCCTTTATTTAGAAGTTTGCCTGCAGTCAAAGCTAATTATTGCCACCCTATTACATCATTTGTGTAGGTAGAGGAGTGCAAGTGTTGTCACCAAGCTCCTGGATGGCCATGGCAGGGGGGGAGAAATGAGCAGCCACCTTTCCAATCTCATTTCCAGGAGTTGCTGGGAATTAAAGATCAGGAGACCTAAAGCTCCTGTATCTCTGAACTCAGCTATTAGGCTTTGATTGTCTTTCCTAATTTCCAAAGTAAACCTGACCCGTGGTGCTTATTACAGATGTCTAATGATATGATTGAAGGTTAATGACTTCTCAACTTGATTGCAGGGACTCCTGCCTCTCCTGAGCTACGACATGATGCAAAACCTCTGTCCATGGGTCCTCCAAACAACCCTTCCAAGAAACCTCTCTGCTCACTCCTTGGCCAAGATCCATTCGTTTTGATCCCAGAAACCCTTCTCTTTGTAAATGGAAGATGGTGCTTTAGAGAAAGTCCTCCAGTGATCACAGGAAAGCTTTCTTCTTCAAGCACTGTGGCTCTACCCAGTGATTCCCATTAATACTTGGTTACCTTTTAAGCTCTTAAACACTGGGTTGTTATTGATTTCACTAGTATTTCTCCCATGCTTCAGGTTAAGCTTCAGCTTAAGTGCTTTTACAGATAAGAAGAAATTTGTTTAGTGTTTTGCATGACTGAACAGTAAATTTTAGGCAAGGAAAGGCTGGTAATCTTTTATTTATTTTTTTTTCTTTTTTCCTCTAGACTCAAATATGGCATTTTAGGGACTCGTGGTTTTGGTGCAGTTTCAAAGAATGCAGTTTTATTTCCTATTTCTTTTTTTTTTTTGTGTGTGTGTATAAATATTCTGTCCCTGTTTCTTTTATCATACCCTTCACTAATATTTTATTAGAAGTGACTCTCTACTTCTGAAACCTTTCTCAATTGCAAAGTCTCTCTGCGTACCTCCATGTTCAAGCAAATACTTATATTTTTTTTGCTTTAAACTGGAATTAAAATAAGACAAGACTGTTCCATTGCCCCAAATTACACCCCCTCATCAATATATATTGATATACAATACCATGTGTCTTCAAGTACATCTGATAGTCATTTTACAGGTTAAAATGAAAAGCTGGGTTCTGCAAAATTTGACATCTGTGTCAGCCTTTTATTGTTTGTGTCCCATGTGACAAGACAGCAATGCAAACTCTTCAGAGCTTCTATATAAATCAAAATAACTTCCTTCGTGAGCTTGTTTTAGAAACAGAGGTTGCAATTAAGAGAATTAATGATTGTTCTATCAAGCTGTCATGCTCATAACAGGCTACTGGCATCCTTAGGTAACCTGTACATGGGGAAGGGGAAATCAGGACAGCTGTTCTTCAGAGTTGAGTTTTTAGTTGCTGGTTTGAAGGAGTCTAAAATAATGTATTAAAAATATAATATAAAAGAATATATTAGAAATCTTCTCTGGCAGGTAAACTGACCCTTGAGATATGGAACTAGAGCACTGTTCTCAAGTTGCTGTGAACCTCATGGTGAGGTCTTTAGAGGGTTCTAGTGAGGTCTTTAGAGGGTTCTAGTCCTGTTCTTATTTATGTGGTACCTGGAGGTGCTGTGCCTGTGCTTAATACCTACAGCTCTAAAAATCAAGTTGAAAAGAATACCTATAAAAATATCAAATTCTTGCAACTTCCCCACATTGAAGTGAGCTTGACAGCCTCATGTTCCTGTGCTAATTCCATCTGTGCATGAACACAGACTGGATTAATAAAGTTATTTTTTATTTTTACATAATTTTAATATTTTTATTATTAAATATATTAAGTAACATTTAGGATGGGAGCCTTCAAAACGATTTCATTGTATCTTGTAGAAACAAAAAATAAAATACAACCAGTGTCTACAATGCAGCTATGGAGGGGTGGGGTGGGAAATGCTTCACTGTTATTTGCCCATAATTGGCTTTGAGCATCACAATGCAGGTGTAATTGGGTCTGTACTTGTCTTGTTTTCCAAGAGTTCTGTGCTATTTCTACTTGAACCCATTGCTGATAGGGCTCAGCTCAGCAGTGCCAGCCACCTCTAGTTACGCAGTTGAAAAACTGTGGCCATTAAAAATAGGATACGGGGGGATTTTTTTGTTTTGCAGCACTGCATGGAAAATCAACTGCTGTTCATAACAGCTCCGTGGTTGGTTGATTTAAAGCAGGAGGGCGACTTCGAATTGACAAGCAGACAGTTCATGAAAAAGGATATTGTATCTTTAAGGCTTTCTGGCTGATTGTGTTTAACTGTGCTACTCAGCAGGCAGTAATTAGGCAGTAGCTTTGCTGAGAAACTTAAAGCAGGGGCTGTGTTGGGCTGTGCTCTTGAATTTATAGTTAAAAAAAAAATAAAAAAAATAATAAGAAAGGGACACAAATTCTGGATTTGAACAAATGGGATTTTTACTGTTTTTATAGCCAGTATGGGAGCAAACAGAAAGCAGACCCCCAGAGGCTCCTAAAGTTATCTTCCCATGCAGATAGTCTCCAGGGAGCTGTGGTGCTTGCAGAAGGAGGCAATGAGAACCATTAGAGAAGCACATGACACTATTGCTGAAGGTCAGAGTGGTACTGGAAGAGAAGAGAAGCTGCTGGTACAAAATGATGTGGCTGCCACATCTTCTGGGCCAGCTCACAGTTGTGATTGGAACAAAGCTCAAATGGAATTATTCTAGCATTAATAAATTCAAGTACATCATAATGGTGGCTGAACTGGGGCTTCCCCAGAGCAGAGAGAATGGGAATCACAGAGAGAAGATAACATAAAAATAAATAAAATCCCCACTTTGTGCCACTGCCTGAGGAACAGTTTGGTTTGAAAATACCATGGTGGTGCTCTGGGGTAAAGGCTGAGCACAGGAACCAGTGGTCAACCAGCTTCTGGGCATCACAATGTGTTGAGTTTTGGGGAGGACCATGAAGATAGGATAAATAAATAGGGGCTTCAAGGACATGCTTCTACCCCCTCTCATCTCCAATTTCTAGTGCTATTTGGAAGCTTGTGTTAATGGCAATTAATAGGCTGTGAACAGGCTCAAGATTCCATTGCTATTTCTTTATGCCACAGCCTCTTTCACCCTGTGTTATAAAACAAGATAGTTTCTTTGTGTCCTTGATGCCTTTATAGCACTGGAAAAGGGTTGGAATTGGATGGTCTGTAAGGTCCCTTCCAACCCAAACCATTCTATGATTAACCACAGAAATTAAGCCTGTGTTTTGGGTTGGCAGCAGGTAGCAGGTACCTCCAAAAGGTCACATTTCAAGTCTGATGAGCATTATTTTTACTGTGTGGCCAAAGCTGCTTTGTGAGGTCCAGTAAAAACTCTTTTGATGACTGTGGCTCTGATTCTGACAAGAACTGTTCTCTGTAGTCCTGACACTGGTTCTGATAACTTTGAGCTGCACTCATTAAAATCAGGCTCCTTCAGCAAACTCCATGGTTTGATAAATCTTTTTTTTT